>VBVR01001196.1:0-33374 GCA_011638315.1 Tetramorium parvispinum | reverse complement strand
GTGGGAGGGAGAGAGAGAGAGAGAGAGAGAGAGAGAGAGAGAGAGTGGGAGATGAAGAGAAAGATAGCGAAAGGAAGTGTGAAGAAGAGGAAGAGAGAAAGAGAGAGAAGGGGTTACCGCGTGAGAGTAGACCGAAAGGTACACGCAGTATGAAGGGAAACTGCCACTGCAACCTCCTTCGCTCCCCGGCCGACACTTTGAGTAATAAGATTAGGAGGCGTCTCTACTCAGTCCGAGCAGGCGAGATAACGTCATTGCGAACCAAATGGACCGAGATATAGATAAGGGATAATTAGGAGAAAAGAGACAGACGGCGCGGAAACTGGATGAAGAGAAAATGAGAGAGTAAACGGTGAAGAGGGGAAGAGAAGGGGAAGGAGAAAGAGACAAAAAGGAGAATGAGAGAGACAGCGGCAATGGCCCGACCGAGGTGCCACAAGGATGACGTCGGACATTTATTACTACGGATTTTACAATGAAAGCTTCACCGCGAGAACTAGGTGTACGCTTCATGCAATCATAGTCGATCTATCGTCGTATTCTCGAGTGATATTCAAAACTCTATAGCAACATCAGTTGTGTATTGCGAATATGAAGCCTATTTACTGGTCAAATGTTTTATGATATTTTTCGAATTTACATTGTGTATGCATGCATTTATAGATATTTAGATTTTATCAAAGTTCTGACGCACGTATATTTTGGATATTTATTCAAAACGCGCGTCACAATTTGGCACACGAATAAGCATTAGCAAAATTTTACAGTGGTGACAGAAATAATAGGTACGCAGTAGAAAAAGACTATATTGTTTTTTAATTGTATGATGCAAGAGAGTACAAAAATCAATATCGTTCAATAAACGAAAATAATATAAGAATATGTATAATGTCAACCTAAATTTATTATCTAAATTCATCTTTAGTATCTTGAAAATTGATGATTTTCCTGTTGCATATCTATTATTTCTGTCACTACTGTATATTTGTTATTCTGTAACATTTGGTAAGAAAATATTTTTTAAGCATGCAAAGTATATAAAATATTCTTCAAACTTTGTCGAGCTAGCTTAGAATCTGGTACGTACAACGCTACGGCAATATAATAAAATCGGAATAGAGTCGACGTATAGCTTCGGCATCCCATCGGTCTCATCAACGAGCGACGGCACGCATAGGAGATATCGCGTCATTAAATCGCATTTGCATATCACTGATCCGGTGAATAGAGGTCCTGCCATGGCTCACTGCAGCCAATTAAAATTGACAGCGCTGGGCATCGGAAACTTCTCTCACTCACTCTCTCTCTCTCTCTCTCTCTCTTCTTTTTTTTCCTCTCCCGCATAGCGTACACGCGAGCGCGCGTGTTATCGGCGCGCTACAGCGATCGGCAGCTCGAAGCGGAATCGCAGGGATTGAAGCGCGTGTGGCAAGCTTCGATATATCGGAATAGACTGTGTCGTAAAAAAAAAGGAACACTTTCGTCGCGGCTAAACCAGCCGAGCGATCCGTCGTAAACACGGTTGCGTCGTAGAAATGGCGGGACATAAAGAACGAACAAATAATCATGCGTGATGCTGCATGCATCAACGTACGCCGCTTCGGTCGCGCGTTACCGCGTTTCATCACGCAACCTCTCCTTATGTGAAGTCACGCGTGACCGCTCGGGCACGCGCGCGCACGAGACGCATTTTGACCCATCGCCCTTTTCCTCTTCATTAACCGTCGCTCCAATGTATGAACAAGAATGATGACAAATCGCGGATTCGGATGCATTCAACATCAATTAACCCTCGCGGCGACGTGCGCGACGGAACCGAGTCGGTTTTCCGGGATAAGGGGGAGGGGGGGGGGGGGCGATCAGTTTTAATATAACTCGTTTAAAACTACCGCTCCGTTATCTTTCAACCTCCGCATTTCTTTCAACATCCCGTTGTCTCCTCGTCGGCGCAGTTTGTTCCGTTTCCCGCGTGTTACTCATGGCTCACTACCTCCAGACAAACATAACGAGGCACATACCGAACTTCCCTCCCCGCCGCTCTCCGCGCCACCCTTCGCCGCGTCTTTCCTTCGCCGAGCGTGCGGGGGAAAGATACATATAAAGTGCAATATCGATATCCATATCGAGATATTCCCAATATCGTCGTGAGTATATCGAGTGTAGCGCGACTTGGGAGGACGCCTGTTTGGACGTTGCGCGATACGCGTGTGTCGTTGTGCATCAATGTGGTTTGTACGAGCGCGTTATATACCGTTCCCGAGTATATACTAAGTCCCTCCCGACTCGCGAGAGAAAGCTCGGTTTGACGAAAGCAAGAATAAAAGAACGGGCTCCTAGGCCTCCCCCTCGCCAGACATGTATCTTGATCGACTGCGATTGCCAGACTGTTCGCGTGTGTAAGCAGCCAGTTTATCCTCCATCTCCTCTCTCTCTCTCTCTCTCTCATATTACAACAATTTGAATCGACAAAATCATAATGGTTAAACGCGCAGGTGATGGTCGAATTAAAGGGATTAAAAAGGGATTGTCTGAGTGTTCTACACGTTTTTATGTAAAACCGGCATTGAATCCTAGCGGAGCGAGTGACTCTCCTTCTTTTGCTCCACCTCGACCCATTGAATCGATTAAAGGGTGGTATCGAGCCCGGAGAAGCGGCGTATCCTTTCGGAGTAACGGATCATTAGCATCCCCTCATTTAATTTAGATTAGCGGCACTAGCGGGAGGGGAGAGTATAAGAGCCTACGACGACCATATCCGACCCAACTTCCGTCGATTCTCCCCGTTTCGACCCCCGGGACGAGAAAGAGAGAGAAAGAGAGAGAGAGAGAGAGAGAGATCCGCGGGAAAAGAAAACGCTCGCGTAACACTTTGTTTCGCTGGCGCGCATAATATCATGTAGATGCGTCGTGTCGTTTCGCCGCGAATGGAAATTCACCCATTTCACGGGGAAAAGTGTTTCGATAGAAATTCACTGGCGTGTGTCGCGCTAGCGGGGCGTAGCCGACCGCGCCAGGACGTCGCGACGCTATGTTAGAATCGTTTCCATGCGGCGATAGCGTGCGCCACACGAATCGAATAGAACCGGATGAGATAAGCGAACGTGTCCTCGTATGCACGGAACGGTTGGCGTCGGACGACGGAAGTATCTCCCCGCGGTTTGAAAGATAGTTCGATTTGGAATCCGGCGGGTCCTCCTCTCTTTCCCCCCCCCCCCGCCATTTTGCAAGGAGCCGCCTATCCGGAAATCTCGGGAACCACTGCGACGGGTCTCCCGTTAATCTCGCGCCCTGCGAATGCGCAATGTAAAAAAATCGCCATTGTAATGTACACATGGAAGTCAATCAAGGGAAAAATTTAATTACGCTGTATTTGACGAGAAGTAGATATATATGCGCGGCGCGAATACATATCGTGCGAACATATTACAACAACCGGCCCCGCGCGCGATCAATACGTTTGCGCTGGCCGAAAATCGTCCGTTAAAAGGGACCGGGGAAAAACGGCAGTGACGATTAATTAATACGGAATGTGTCCGGCATTGCAGTATCGAATGTGATTATCATAATGCACCTTAATTCGATGAGCGTCCGGCCCGAAACGGGTCGCGCGTAATTGCACAAACATGAAATATCAAAGCCGGTTTGCCATAGCACATGCGTGTTACGCGTGTCCGTCGTGCCGCATATCCGCGTCCATCTCTCTGCCTCTGTCTCTCTTTCTCGTTCACGCGTAAACGGATCGGCCTGCGTCGATGTGTGCACGTGTCCCCGCGACCGTCGATTGAAGTATTTTCCGCGTATCTCCGAAAAACGACCAACGTCCAACCGCAAAACCGGTCGCGCAGTCGTGGACGCGACCGTTCTCTCTCCCATTCCCATCCTCCCTCGCCCCGCCGATTGATCGATACGATCTGTGCCACGTCATATTTTCGCTTCTTCCAATTTTTCTTCCCTTTTTTTTCCCCGCAGCCCGACGACGTTTTTCACTCCCGCGTCGCCGCGTAATTGACAAAGGTATTCGCGCGATTTTGCGAATCAATGAACGTCGCGCCGCGCCGCCGTGCTCCATTATCCTCTCTAATTGTATGTCGCGATTTTCCTCAGCAGACACCTATTTGATCTTTTTTGTCAGCAATTAGGATTTATCCTACATTAACGTCGAATTATCCGGACAATCGGAATTCCGTGTAGCCCCGACGTGAAAAATGGGTTGTAATTTGCAATTACGTGTAACACAATCAGCCGAGCGAAATGAGTCTTTTTACCACCTTGCGATGGGTCACGCAAATTAATCGGAGCCGCGAGTTTTTTTTCAGCAATACAATGAGCAATACGCGCGAAATCTATAGAGCAGGAAAGCGCAAAGCTGCGGAACACATAAAATTTATCGATAACTCTCCGCTTGCGTGCGCTGAAAAAAACCTTGTGCTTCTTATTTGCCCTAATTCGGTCTGTTACAGAAAATTAATTGGCTTTCCACATAAAAATGAAAAAGGAGTTAGAGGCAGAACATTAAAACTTATTCGAGATCTTAATCCAGCAAACAAGATCCGTCAACATACAAGATGTAGACGAGAAAATAGAAGTTGATGGCAGTGCTGAGTGTCGTGGGGAGGGTGGCAAGCGGGGCGTGAGATGGAACCTGGAAATTCGAAATTCTAGCTGGGGACACTCGCAAGGAGAGAAGTTTGCGAAGGAGTTGTTTACGCGGAGTTCCCCTCGTCGGTAACCTTTCGCGGTGCAAGGGTTGGCAAAGCCTTGCCTCGGGGTGCTGTAAAATACCGGTTAAACGTTGTCGCTGCGTTAAAATTCTAGGCTCCGAATTTGCGTACTCGGTGGTTTTCGCAGGAAAGCAGGACGACGGGTGTTTCTATATTTTATTCAGAGATATAATATATACAAGACTTCTCTCACGCGCGCTCCCGAGAAATGTCACGATACTTTGATGATATTTGCAGTTACTCAATATTTCGCAGCATTTCAGGAAGCGCCTCGAGACGTCACTTAATTTCATCATTCGCGTTTATAGTAGACGCACAAGCGGCCTTTAATTATACCCAGCTCTCCGGAAAATTAAGAATTCGACGCAATAAATAACCTTTTAATCAGTGGATTCCTCACTATCCACCCTCGCGGAGGAGAGGGAGGAAGCTAGGGCGCAAATTAGCGACGGGGCTGCGCTATCTTTTCGCTATTATCTTAACCCCTTTTCTCTCTCTCGAATTTATCGCCCTTAGCAATTAATTGCTGGGGTCGATCCGTACTCACTATTACCAGTCCAATGGTCGTCATCAAGAATAATGTGAACGAATATAAATTAATAGAGCGATAGCAAAGGGCATTACATATTCCAATAAATTAAAATAAAATTATTAAAATGCTGGTATGGCATATTCAATTTACTTAATTTTTCTACGAGTGAAATTATACATTTGCATATAAAAAAAATAAACTAATTTATATTAAGCTTCTAATATCTTGAACGTAGATGTGCCACGTCTTTGTAGCTTGAAAGAAAGGGTTGCCTCTTATACAATAACCGGGGTTCTTTGGAATCGTATTCCCCTCATAGTCGTTGCGCATTGTCTCACAACCTTTGCTAAAGAGGCGGGATTGTGTCAGCTCCAGCAGTCTCTACTCTTCCGCACGTCCCTTTGTCCTTTGCTCGACCTCCTATACCGCTTTGTACAAATCTCTCTCTCTCTCTCTTTCTCTCTTCCGAGTATCTCATAATTTTATCCTTGCGTGTCTTCTTCATTCTCAATTATGAGTATTTCGTTGTCTTTTGTCGATAACTGCGAATACAACTAGCCACTTTCACAGCGTTTGACGGGAAGCATTTCTGTAGCAATTATGTAATTACGACAAATTCAGATACTCGTAATGCATATCGAAGTAAAATTAATTTAATTGCTTTCTAGATATTCGCAGGAATTAATTCACGATAATTTGATTATTTCTCGCACGGGTTTGTAGCAATATTAAAAATTTAATCATACATTACGCTCTATGTTAACGATATCAATTATACTATGCTCAGCTAATGATATCGATTTCCTAATTTCATGCTTTAAATATGTGCTTTTATATAAAACAGAGATATAAGTATATATGATCAACGGCTAAGAAAATACATTTCTGGCAAAAAAATAAAGAACAGGTCTCTCTTTCCCGTTTCCGCCGTTCCGTCCCATTTATTTTTCGTCGGTCTTCGCACCGAGCCAGCATTTTCCATTACGATTCCGATAAATTAATTTTCAGCTGCGCGCCGCGCGCACCTTGCCTCGCACCGGTATTGGGTCGTCGTCGTCGACGACGACGAAAAAGGAGACGACGTCTTATACGTGCCATTTATACTCTTTACGGGCAGCGTCAGTCTGCGGGGGTTGTAAGGTGCATCCTTTCGTCCCCGCGCGTTCCTCTCTCTCTCTTTCTCTCTCTCTCTTCAGTCTCAGTCTCTACCCCTAGTTACCTCAGCCCGCGCCCGTCCTTCTGTGTGATGCGAGAGGAATTTTAAATCCAGTCCTCCAGCATTGATGAATCCGCTTTACCCGGAAATTGTTCCCCATACGTCTCCGCGGGCGAGTTTCCTCCCCGCTTCCACGAAATCCACACGGGCAGGTTTTCCACCACGTCGTAGCACGGACGAGCGACGACTGCGTCTCGGATCAATCAAATTATTCACCAAAATTCTCCGCTGCGCTTCACCTCACGGGACAAGATATTTTTCATACTTGAATAGATCGCTCGTCGTTTCGCGGTCGAAATACTTCCATCCGAAGGAATCATCGCATGGACGAGCGAGGATGAAAAAGCGGAATTTTCCGAGCGTTTAGCATCCAGCTGCGTTCATCGCCGTTGCATTTTTCAGAGATACATACAGATATTTCCGGGACAGCCCGAGGCTCAAGTTTTGCGACGTGCATATGTGTTACAGTCGTAAACAACTGTAACGTAGGGACTAGACGCGAAATTTCTTTACTCGCGAGCAAGCGGAGGAAGGCTGCCTCGCGCGCTGCGCGCGGAGCTTTCCCCAGTCCTTTTCCCACGGAATGATGGAACCGGGTCTACGTCCGCGACGATCGCCCAGTTGAGAACGTATCAAACGTGAATAATGTCAGCTGGGTCGTACGCTTCGTGGAAATACAACCGGGCTCGAGCGCGAACATTCACAATAGGGGATTATGCCATTGAAGTATTATAATGACGTCGTGCGGCCGCATAATACGTAACATGCGAAGAGGAATTACGCGACGTGGAATGAATAGGGTATAATCGGCGTGCGGGGGAAGGCGAAGGTTAATGGTATTATGCAAATCGTATTACCCGAGACATTGTGAATATTTCACAAAGTAACAGAATACAATAACGAATGTGAATTTTTCCACGGAGTTTAATGGATTCGATGATACCCGTATGCATTGTTGCACGACGAAAAAGACTGCGAATAACTATACAATATCCGCGAGTAAATTGCGCTGGCCGGATGCGATATTAATCTTTCGCGTGCATGTCGCCTTAGCGAGTGAAATATAACTTTACACGCCATTGGGCAAAAATACAGCAATAATTTAACATCAGGAAAAAACCGCCAAGTATAAAAAAGTATTACATCACCTGCCACCAATATTTTGATTTATGCACTCTACCCCCTCATCATCGTATATATCGCAGTAATAAATTATTTTCGCATCAAAAACATTATTTATGTACCGCGACGTTAATCATAACTAGTTGAACTAATGCAACATTGGCCAAGACGAATTGCCGCACTATTCTCTTTGCTGCACATACTGCTTGAAGGACTTGGTCCATTTAACGTGATGGAATCGGTCGTGTGTGGAGGTGGTTCACTGAAAACTGGTAGGATATGTAGTGGAAACGCCGTGTGGCCCCTGCGAATGTCCTGGCGGCCGCGAGTGTGTGGACTATGTACAGGGCGGACAAAGTTGGCAATTCTTCGGCAAGTTCCAGAGGAAGTCTCCAACAAGCCCTACCTGCTTTCGGAGGCTGTCCCCCTACCCTTACCCCTTACCCTTCGTATACTGTCTGTTCGTGCTTCGCGTTTTCGCACTGGCCGCGACCACATCAAAGCGACCGTTGGACGAGCTTTGAGCACGATACGCCGTGCTCTGCCTAGCTTTGTGACACCGCAGCCAATATAGTCGGGCGTCCGTTATTACCGAGCTACCATTCAATATCCTTAATTAAATTCGGAAGCTTATTCACTGCGGTTAATTACGGTTTCGTTCGAGCGGCCCGCACATCGTGGGCGTCGTTAAACAAGACCTTCCTACTACTGGGACACAAAGCAAAAAGCCCTCGGGAATCAGGTCTAGCTTGCCGTTCGAAGACCGTCGGTTATTCGTAATCGGGGCTTTCGTGCCGCGACAGAATGCCGGCCTCGATCGCTAACGCGGAAGCGCGCTCGATTATGTACGGCGTACAGCCTTGTAAGGTTAAAGTGGAGGAAGTTATGGCACTAATTGTAAGCACGGAGTCTGATTAATAGCGCGTGCAATAACGTCGAGAGTAGATTGTTCAGAAATATAGCTGCATGTTAAGTTCAACGCAGTTTACTAGCTCGCCTCGCGAAATCAATTTACTCGAAACCTCTTCACCTTGATATGTAATAGAGCTACATTTCCAGTTTTCATAGCGTTATCGCTGCGAGTTTCGTTTCGATTTATCTTCATAAAGAAATATATAATTTTCCAATAAAGTCAAATCATCGCACGTAATCATTTATTAAAGTTCTTGTATCTCGACATTTCAAACTGAATATCTCTACATTAGCAACGTAATGTGAGACGATCTCTAGCAAGAACAAGCGCTCTGTTCACGTGTAGGAGTAAAATGTTGAGCTGTATAAATAGAAAGAAAAGAAGACAGAGAAAGAGAGAGAGAGAGAGAAAGAGAAAGAGAGATGTGTGTGTGTGTGTGTGTACGTGTGCTTCCTTAAGAGCGGATTAAGTTTGAAGTTCTCAAAAACGACCTATGTTACCTCCGTGCAGCGGACTATTCGCGAAAAGAGGATTTTCCAGATGACTTCGCATGTTGTTGAATGTGTATGTGTACGTCAGTATTGTGATGCTAGCAGAGTTGCATTTAGAGATCCCTAATAATAAGAATAGCTTCTCCGAGATGAAAAATATACACTTATTGCGACATTACCATAACTGGATATCCGAGAGCCTGGCAAACGATTTAACCTCGCGTACCAAAGATTTATAAAAAGATTACGTCTTTACATATACACATATATAGAGATTACGTTCTCGAGATCCGAGCTTCATGTCACAGCGCGATAGATGACGGCGATAAAAGATCTACTTTCAATCCGTCATATCATCGTAGCCTTGTACCTCCGAGCTCTTCATTCGCATCGCCTCAGAAAATTTCCAATTACCTTTATTGTAGAAGTGACAGGAAAGGACCAGACTGCGTCACATTCTCCTACAGGATTACCCCGGATGCTTGCTCCTCGCTTTGTCTCCGACTCTCGGATCCAACTTCCGTTCTCGAGCCCTTGGCAGGAATACGGAAGGAGAGAAGACAGGAAAGGAAAGGTGAGGCGAGGAGGGAGGAGAGTGTTCGCTGGAGATTCGAAGGTGGAAATGAACTGCCGGCATCAACAACCTTAGTAATGACGCGGCTCCCCTGTCTGAGTCTATCTTCGCTGCGCCGCTCATTCCCGAGCGTCATTCCCAGACAATGGTCGCACTTGAAGCCGCCAGCTCGACGACAAAATGATAGTTTGGACAGCTTGCTAAATGAGATGCTCCATTTCCCGATCCTTCTCAACTTTCCGAAAATCGAAGCGCTCTATTTTTCGTTCGCGACGGGGTGTAACACGCGGTACTTTGGCGCGAATAAACTTTATCATCTCACTCTCGCCGTTCGCTGCTCCTTTTTTTCCTTTTTTGATGTTTAAATCTTTCGCGTTCACCAATGCTATCCGGCCAGAACATATTGAAATTATTTACCAATTCATCTGTCATTATGATTACCATTTCTACTTTTATCACTACAATTAACAAATTATTTTTTTTCTCTAGCGCCACGAAATATATTCAGAAAAATTATATATTTCTATATTTCTCAAAGATTCTCTCTCTCTCTCTCTTTCTCTCTCTGTTCTCTATTTGTTAGTTGATAAGCATCATTTCCGTGTTTGAAATCCACCGTTCCTGTAGAGCAGATAAAGCGGTGTCGTGCTCTTGCGCTAATGATCGCGATGTGCCAGCGGAAAGTCCAGTTCGCGATCTCTATTCAACGCAACGGCATCGTCTGATCCATGCGGACCGACTAAACATCCACGAGGATCTCGTACCTAAGTTGGCAATTATTCCATCCCAAGGGGATCCGCGGTATTTCTCGTACCGGATTCAACAAATACACGGTCTCGCGCAACGAATAAACGGAGGATTATAGTTAATGACGATCCATGGTATTGTACGCCAATGATGAAGGGCCGCATAAGCGGCTTTCAGTCTCGTGTCCATGTACGCCGCTATGGCAACGGCTCTCACGTGCCTCCTTGACCCCATGGGAGATCTCAAATATCACCCAATATTAAAACCCGCCGCTCCCAGCTCGTTATTTATGCTTCGTTGAAGATAAGTTGCTATGTTGTTTAGAAATCCACGAGTGAATAATTGATAACAGTTTTATGTACGATGCCAAGTGGATACTAATTAGTAACTGGACGCGCAACTTTAGTTTCTATTTATGTAAAAATCGAAAAATAATATATCTTACATTATTAATGTAACAACGTAAATTATTTTTATTATCCTTTTATTATTATGCTTATTGTATCAAAATAATTCTTCTGGGCTTTTAATTCTACTTGTAAGAATTTTGTTATAATACAGTATTAGGAACATCGAAGCGGTTAATGTCGCCGGTTGTCAATTAAATGTAGAAATAGGATATGTGCTAAAAAGCATGCGAAATACTTGGCTAGTTCGAAGGGCTTGATGTAGCAACGGACGTAAAAACGGGGGTGCTTTGAATGGCGGGCACTTACTTAGGCAAATGCCTGCTATTCGGATTAAGTATTTGTTCTAAAAGCTAGAGGGGGGCTGGCGTTGGAGAGAAGGACGGGGGGGGAGTGGGGATGAACCGTAAGGGTGGCAACCGAGAGGATAGCGGCGGAAAACAATGGGAAGCAAAGAGGGCTGTAAAATCTCTCTACCTCAGTGTACGGCGAAAACGTGAAAATTTAGTGAAATTTACTTCTTACACGCGCATCAAACGGAAACATTGGATTTCCGGGATGCTGGTACGCTGTTACGATACAGAAAATCACGATTTACTGCCCACCACTTCATTCGATAATGCAAGAACGATATGCTTCAAATCTGTTACATTGCGCATTATGTATTATTCATATAAGTGTTATTCACGCAGATTCGGGAGCTTTAGAATATATATTACAACCGCAGCATCATCGAGCGCCGTTTCGACATTTTCCTACAATTAATGGTCGCTACATCATGAGATTATTATTTAAAAAATAGTAATGCGATCCGAAAATCAATTGCGATTGCAAAAGCAAGATATAAAAGTTCAATTTTCGGTAAAAATATCTCCCAACCGAATTTCGGGGACATTCTCGCAAATCTATCGCAATTCTTTTTTTCGCTTCGTAGCTTTCACCGCCACGAGGAATACAGGGAAAGCGAGATTCAAGATAAAACACGTTCGAATCGTAATCGAACTAACGTTACTGCGCCGCCCGTTTCTAAAATGACCGCCGGCTTTCAACAAGATTAAGAACAGCCGACGTGTGTGTTTCCGGAATAAAACTCCCGCGGCTCATTTTCGCATGCGGCGTCCTGCATGCGAGTTATGACTTTAGGTTTTATCGACTGTCAAGGACTCGCGGTATTGCGTTGTAAAGCGAGAAGTCTAGGACATCATGAATTCAAATTGAAGCGTATCCTATGGCCGTTCGCGAATTCATCGTCCACGCCACGGACGTTACACGATGGAAGTAAAAAGAGAAGACAGAGGTCGTCCGGCAATAGGAGACGGTAAGGCCGCAACACTTGAATCAAAAAGCAGCGTCCTCGAATATAGGTTTATGAAAAAAACACGAGGGCAATCCACACACATATATCCTTTATGCGTTTGGCTTTTCATTAAATTTTTCAAGAAGCGAAACTCCGTTATTTTTTCTTCTTTATGTGTGTGCTTATTTCAAATCTCCTCTACCGAAATGGACGCAAATATCATCAAATGTTTCATATCGCGACGGAATGTCTATATACAAATTAATTATCTCAATCAATAAATTAATAATTAAATTAGACTGTTATATGACTAAATCAATTAATAATAATAGGAAGCCTTTAAGATGATGCTGGATCTTTTTTTCATAATAATTTCTTCGAGTGCATTTATCGCTCAACCGACTACGCGCCGTTAAATACCGATCTTTAAAAACGCAGTCTCAAACTAAAGTTAAAATAGTACAATCCCAAATTAAATTTGGATATCAAATTCAATAATTACGATACTAATATGTATCATTAAAAACTGTATAGGGAAACTATGTATTGCGAAAAAATATTACCTTAGTCTAACGAAAGAATGTAATTATCTCAATCTTGTTTGATCAACGGGGAAAAAAATACCTTGCGACACGTCGCTCGTATAGACTTTGGGACTGACCAAAAGTCACATGCTCGAGCGCACGCGAGCGAAATCGAATCGCGGATTTGTACGGTGAAAGACAACGCGTCTAAAATTGTTCCCGGCAGGAACTTAGAGAAACGTAAAGTTTAATCAATATCCCGGGATGTTCTCGCGCTGTGCGCCTTCCTGAATCGCGACTGGGGGCCCTCTCCGCTTTCACGTGCGGCTCTTTGGTCGAGTGGTCGACGACTGTCGAAGTAAGTGCGCCATCGAAGAAGGCAGAGGACAAACTCTTGCCTGAGTTTCGAAACATCGTCGATTCTCGAGCCGCGCTCGGCTATCACATTGCCAATGAGAATCGTTCGGACGAATTCCTTCGCCGTTTAGCAAAGTCGCTAAATTGGAAATCGGAATCGCGCGCTGTGTTACACGATTCGTAAAGGTTTTCTGCGACGGCACCGTCGGTTTTTTTTTCCATGGCTACTGTTCCACGAAGCTACAACGCGCTCAAGTATAAAAGGATTATCTTCACCAAAGCGCGGATTGATTTACTCCGTGTTTTGTATCACGGATCTTGTTGTATGTAGCGTTTGTAGCGTTTGTTTTGAAAATTGGACGCGAACGCTCTTACAGTAACGTTGAATTGTGTAGTAAATTGCGCGAGATTACAGCCTAATAAAACGGTTAATCGTTAAGCGTTTTACCGGTATCAAATTTTTAATTACCTACAGTTTCGTCGGTTTCGCAAAACTTTTTATCTATGTATGTCGAATCCATTCCTCGAACATAACTCAGAAGTGGCTTTTATCGTTGAAAGATGAAACGCGAGCATACCGAGCGAAGGAATTTGTAAGCACTTTATGAGACTTCGATGCTCCCTCACTGCTGTTCTCTCCTGTCTGTCTCTCTCAATCTTTCTCTCCTTGCTCTCCTTACCCTTAATCTAAAAGCGCTGACAAACCGCGAAACTTTCCCCACTGTGAACAAACACGCGAATAAATCGACGCGAGGCGCCCTCGGATTCTCGGTTTATATTCAAAGTTTTACGGAGGATACCTATCGTCGTTCGCCTTCTTTGCCCCTTTTTTATTTCTAATACTGCGCGCAACTGCGGGCATGGATGTGCACGAGCGCACTTGCCATTGCAAGAAAAGAGATCATTATGATTTATAACATCACCCCGGGAGGGGGAGGTCACTGAGAATGTACACGTACGTGAGCGAGAGAAGCGAGACGATTGATGACCAATGAAAAATTGGCACTTTGACGGACAACGATTTATGACCGGACATTGTCAGTGCGATCAGTCGAATTTAATAGCCAGGACAACAGGAATAGCTCACTATAGGCGAAAACATGAGTTTATTTACTCCTGATGACTCTTTTTTTATTTCAGGTTCAATTTTATCGAATTTAGCGTAAAGATCCTGCGAATATCGCTCGCAGAGTAATCGAAATTGATTAAATCTCGTGTGAAAGGAAAAAAAGCTCGAAAATCATAGCGTCCGTTTCCGGTAATTCGGAGAGAGAGAGAGAGAGAGAGAGAGAGAGCGAGCGAAAGGGTCAGGTCTCATTTTCGTGCATGGGTCTACGTGTTATCGCGCGACAACGTATCCGTACGTATGCACCGAAGGGCCATGTCGCCGCGGGAATTGCCATGGTAATTAAATTATCAACGGTCGTGGCCTGTGGTCGGAAATAATTCGACGCGGCAGCTTTCTGCTGCAATTCGCATATAGTTTCCGCGGATGTCGAGGCCGAGGTTCCGCGTTTGCCGAAACCTCTCCGGCTGGTCCCATCCTCCATCCTCGTGACGGAGAAGGGGAACGGGGAGGGAGGGAGGGATTACGCGGAGGGGAAAGGAGCACGGGGGAGCGCAGCGGTGGTGCGCGATGCGGTCTAACCCTCCGCGCCTGGTTAGGACATATAATAATACGGTCAATTTTGGATTGAGTTTAACCGGACGATTCCTCATACTCTTCTCCCCCTCTCTCCGCATCTCTGCTGCCCGCGACCTCATCGACAGCACTTCGACCTCCACTCGACCTTTTCCCTCCCCCACTGGCCCTCTCGCAGTCGCAATGCTACATCTACAGGACTGGTTACCAGTTTTGCGAGCCTCGCTTAACCGCCAACAATTTGAGGCTCTGAATAATTCCTGGCGCTCCAATCTAACTACGAACAAATTAGACCGAATTATCCGAGATTTGGTACGTGCTTTCAAACCGCCCTGCCACCCTTGCATCCCCTGTTCCCTTTCGCTACATCAGTGCTAATCCACCCTCGTGCCACCTGCCTTCAAATTTCTACCTGCGGTATCGTTTCCAACGGTACCATGCGCCCATCCGCGCGCGCGCACGCATATTCGACAAACAGCCTAAACGATGTTAATTTAATCATATGCGCGCGACTTTGACTCGGGCCAGAAACCCGCTCGCTCGTATTACTCTCGCAAAATGCACCAAAGCGATGTCGTCCGCTCCAACTGATTTAACAATTTCCGAGAGAAATCTGTCTTTGTCGTAAAATTCTTTATGATAGGTTTTAAAAACGTATTTGGATCTCGTGCGCCTAATAAACAAGGAGATATCGCGCTTCACACAAACAAAAGCGATCGAGAAAATTCGAAGAACGAAAGTAAGTTTTCGCTTTCTGTCAGCGTAATTAGATTCGAGTTAAAAGATCGATATCTTTCTCAATAAAAATTAGTCAATTTAATTTTCTAGATAAAGCGCGTGGAACGTATTAATATCCTCAGATTGAAATAAGCTTGAAAATCCTATCAGCCTTGTATTAATATTCTCCTTTAGGTCAAATTGTTTTTGTAAAGTTTGTAGCTCCTGATTTTGGGAATGTAATTTTGCTCAAACAGGAAAGACTATCTCGAAACTTAGCCATCGAGGGCCGCATCGCCCTCGCCTTTCTATTCGCACGCTGTTTCGGCCGGCCGCCGTGAAGCTGATGTCGTGGGTGGATGGTGGAGGCGGGTCGGCCGGGGGTGTGGGCAAGTCGTCGGTGATGAATGCCGGTAAACTTCGCACGAAAAGTCGTTTATAAAGCAGTGCTACGCCACGCCACGGATGCTCGCACTTCATAACTTCCGCCCCACACCCCGGGCGCAACGCCCCGACTAACTTAGTAAAGACTTTCTTGAGATTCGGGTGGCGCGATCCATACACGAGCGCGATACTTGGGAGACTTCTTCTGGAAGCACCCAATTTTTCGATCCAGCACAGACTTAATTTTCAATGGCGTTCCGCTCTTTCTCATTTCCGCTGTTTCTCCTTCGTGCCGCGAGCTTAATACAAATTTTACGCAAAATCAACTTTCACTCTTACTTTTGTAAAATGCAGCGCGCAGTGATCGAGTAAATTACATAGCGGTGCTAAAGAGAATTACGTCAGATGCAAAATGTATTTTGAAAAGGAGAAGAAAAAAAAGGGGGAAAAATTGCCCGAGCAAGGCCTCAACAGCAGATTCTGAACGATCGACGTAACTCGCTTGTAAAATTCCGCGCATCGAGTTTTCTAAAGTCGGGAATCTTTCGGAGGGAGGGAGAAGGAGGGCCGTACGTGTATCGGGAGTATTGGTTAAAAGATGGCTGCAGGTTGCATACAGCTACACACGTCCCATCCATCGTTCCGTGAAATTTAACCAGACACGAAATACGTTCCCTCCACGTCGGCCGTCCGTCCTCCCTGCACATCGGCGCGGCGTGCCCTCCTCCGAAGACGCACGGCGCTGTAGCGCGGCCTCTTCCTGTTTCTTCCTATCCTCTCTTCGCCCGCCATCCACCATCGGGTATAAGTTTCAACGGAGGTCGAGGTCGGCAATACATCATCCTCTCGAGGAGACATAGATTCACGGTGTATGCATAATATTTGCCGAGCCGGCGGGAAAATTAGAAGTAGCGTAAGCCGCTTTTCTTATCAGCTCCGTACTTTACGAGTGGAGGCTCCGCGGAGATGAAATGTTTGGGGGCGGGCAGCGGAGCACAGTGGGATTGCGCGCGGATCGCGATCGCTCCGATTTTCTTCAAATCGGCCGAGAGGGCCGGGGGCGCTTTAAGAATATCACCCCGTCACTTTTCCACAATGTCATTTTGGTAATTAATCACCGACTGACTGACTTTCAACACACGTGCGACGTGACGAGGGGCAGAATGACAAGGTAACTCTAATCGAGCGTGTTCTGTGCGGCGCGATAAATCTCGTTACATCGAGCGGGGGTGCCACGTTCCATCGATAATTTTAGAGTATATTTCGGTGTAATAAATTATTCGTCCCGTGTGCAAACGTGATCGCGACTTAAGACCGGCGTTGGGGTACCATTTCAATGTTTCCGGCAATAGCGCAGTTATAGAGACCACGGCGGCATTATATGGTATTAACGTCCGAGCGAAGTACGCGGCTACGAATTGAATAATCGAATAACAATAAATTTGCATTTGCGTTGTTGTGGTCGGCGCTGACGCCGCAATGGATGTAGGCAGTTGCCATCGTACGCAGATATCCGACGAGCGGCAGGGACCCCGCCCTTCGGCCACATCATTTCATAATCAGGGCGCAAACCGGCTCCACGCGGCTCTATTTTCCGCTGCAGCCGACTGACGGATGTAATCTGTGTCCGTGGGCGTATTTTGCAAATTCAATCGCACGTTTCCAACTGTTTATAATATATAAACCGATGTAATCTGCTAACTATAAAGCACCGATACGATTTGTATGGAACATGGCGTCTGTAAATTGTGTGCGAGCCATTTGTACGTTTATCAAATGGAGTGCAGTTGCTAATGGTCGCGATAGTTTGATCGGAGAATGCGGTTTACGATCGATAGGATTATTTTGCTTAAATCCGCCGAGGATGGATTCGTTGCGAGCGACAGCTATATTCCGCGTCTGGAGGGAAAATTTAGGAAAGGACTCTTTGTGAAGAATTGACATCTAATTTCCGTAAATCTTGGAAATCCTTCTTAAGAGAAGGGCGGACTCGGATAGTTTCGCGTTGATGGAAAAGTAAGATATAGCGGGTTACAATTTACTCGATAATCAATATCTGTTCTCCCCCTCGGATATACAAGCGACTAACGGTCCGACATGCGTTTCGGTAAATTAAAAACCATCGCGCACATGTGCGGTACAGAAACACGCCTTTCATCTCCTTCCAGAGAGATATTGCGAAGAAAAGTAGACGGAGTAATCTATAATAAGACGATATTTCGCGCACACAATGCCGCGCGCGTACAAGGTAAACGACGTTGTGTGTGAGCACAACGCGCGGTAGCGTGAACACTCTCGCGGCTTAATTACGCTCGCGTTGGTCGGTAAGCGACCTGCAGACAATAAATACCAAGTGGCAGTCGCGTCTTGCGCGCTGTAAATTCAAGCGAGGGGAGGACCACCACAGCCGCCGTCGCCGCCGCCGCGCTGTCGCGTCGTTTTCGCGATACAGCCCCGTAACACACAATATCATTTTCCCGGCATAGTCGGCGACCCTCATTTCTCTCGCGGGCTAGCAGTCCAATTTCACACCGTTGTAAATACGCTTCTCTTATTTTTGACATCGTCTTCAATTCTTCTTACTTTGTCGTCCCGGCCAAGCGAATTCCTCCGCCGCTGCGCTGCCTCGCTGGCGGTCTCGAGTCATAGCGGAGCGGGTGGATGGCTTCATTTATAATCATTTCCCGAGGCTGTATCTCTCCCTCTTCTTGCGCACCTCCTTCCTGCTCCCCTTCTCCACCTTCTCCCTCCTCTCTCTTTTCCCTTCCTTCCTCCATTCGAATCGTCGGAGGCTGAGTTGCTTGGGCGTCCATCAGGATCTTATGTAGCCGTCTTCTTCGGCATTCATTAGACACCATCCTCTATTTCGCCGACGTTTGCGATATCGAAAACAAACACTTGGTTGCTATATATGAAATCGCGATGCATTATTTTACGTGATTTTAATTCAATGTTTTGCAGAATATAATAACTGACAACACAGCTACTGACAATCAGCACGATTTTTATTTATTTCGTCAACAATTTGTTGTCCAAATATGATCATCTGACGTTCATTAATTAGATACTGCATGATACAAAACATCATTTTAACACAAGCAGTAAGTTGCTATAAAATAAAAGTTAGGCGAGACATACGAAATATATAATATCACAATTTCATTTCAATCTAAATTGAGTCGTGAGAAAAAAGAAAATATGCTTGCCCATTCCCGTATTCAAATAAACAACATTAAAACACTTTAAGAGGAAAAAAAATAGCTATAATGTAATAGTAAGTATTAGCAAGGAGGCATCAATCACACGGCTGTCGGCAGCTTTCGATCGCACGAAGCAATCTTTTAAATAGTACCTTCAATGGTTATTATCGCTTTCGTGCAATTCTGCTTGATGCACAATGAATCGCAGATCGCAATTCGCTCACAATTTCAACGAGACATGACATTAATCCAATGAGGAAACTATGAAAAATAGAAGGATGGAAGGAGGAATCTCGTCCTGCCAATTGAATGTGGAACTGCTCATTGAAATCGTTGCCCGAGGCGAGCGGGTTAATCACTGCCCCGTGACAAGCGAAACGTAATATCGCGAATCAAATTCATAAGAAAGTAGGTCACCTTCTATCACGACCGTACCCCCGCTTCCTTCGCACCCTTTTCACTTCAGATCTGCCCTCGTTCCAGCGTCCCTCTGCTTTCCCCGCCGTCTACTTTTTATGCGCGACAAGAGGCGGATTATTCATCTCAGAATCTTTCTACGAATGCGGAACATAACGATCGATCTGTGAAATTATCTCATAAACTGCGAAACATTAATACCTTCGTGCCGGTGCTCGAGGACTTGAGCAGTTTTTTTTTAATCTATATTTTTTATCCATTTAGATGGTCAAAAATTTATAACATTATTATGAGTAAAATATTGTAATTTTATTATTGATGAAATATGGAATTTTATCATTTCATTAATATCGTAACAGTATGAGTATTAATGATAGCGCGGCATAATTAAATAGGTTCAACCAGATGGATTAAAAATAATTGATAAATTATCCGCATGAACAATTTGCCGCTACGCGATGTATTCGCTTCACAATCAATATGATATTAGTTGATGTAATTATCTTCTCGTAAAGTACATTAATTTGACTTTAGCATTCTAATATCCATTAGATCCAATTAAAATAAACTTCCATTGATATGTGACTTGAAGATTTCCCCGTATCGCTTTAAGTTCAGTAAACCGTCTTTGGAATTTTAGATCGATGTCGCGAGAAACCCGGTATTCACTTGGTGTGTCAGAACACGACACCGTAGCTCCTATTATATACCGTTGGGCGAACACGAGGCGTTGAGGCTTTGCCCAAAGGCGTGATTGGTAATTGATTTTCAGGCTTCAACACCGTGCTCACTCGTCTCTTGTCCGCCCGCAGCTTTCTCCGCCTTTCTCTTATCTAACTACCATCGGAATCTCACGACTCGCTGCGACACAAACTTCTCAGATATATACAGAAATAGTACACGTAGTAGAGCGAACTTTAAGAAATTTGTTTAGAAACAATTGCTACCTTCGAAATATACTGATCTGAAAATTCATTAATTTATACGTAATACGCGCGATTAACAGTCCTTGTACGCATTAACGTACAATAAAATACATATTAAGTGACGTTCATCTCGACCAATGGTCTCCAGCTGTAATGGTGGATAATACCACGGTATCTACGGATGGCATTCATATGCCAAGAGCAAGCGTAGTTCTACTGGCGCTTGGTAACACTGCGGTATGCAGTTGATTATGGAGGCTATATGAAGGAGCTTGACGTGGCCTAACATCTTGAGTACCCCATCCATGCTCGGGACAGTACCACCTCTTAGCCTCGAAACCGTGCGCAGCATTATATACGGCACGGTATAGTTAATTCGCATGGACGTTCTCAGGGGGATGTCGAAGATTCATCACAAGACGCTCAATATCGCCCAGCCAGTCCGACTGAGAGATTCTCGAAAGCGTTCCCCGTTGTCCTTCGCGCTACTCTCAACGTTCTATCATTTTTATTTGTTCACGTAGCACACACAATCTGTTTTCCATTACATATGCTCTCGGAAAAGACAAATATTTTATTTCAACTTCTAAGTATGATTAGAAAAACATTTCTGATGTGTAATAAAATAAAAACTCTGCTTAAAAATATCCTGGAAACGTTGAAACGGTACTACAATACTGCAAAACTATACAAGTATCTCTCTCTCTCTCTCTCTCTCTCTCTCTCTCTCTCTCTCTCTCTCTCTCTTTGTCGTTACCGTGGCAACGATGCCAGTGCTTCATGCAGCTTCACAAAAGATTTTTCACGCTGTATCCGACGTCAGTGAGAGACGTGATATTCCTACGTCTCTCGATAGCCTGCTATCCTTTCTGCTTTTGCATCGTTCCAAGTTTACACAGCCATCTAAACTGATCCGCCTGTGGTCCCGGTGGATCGCCCGGCTAATTCGAAAGTAAGGCGAGGATCAACGGGATCTTCGGTCGGATGCTAGGAGGACGGAAACCTACGCAAGGAGCGCGACTGATACGAGATTTATCGGATAAATCGGATTTAAGTGCGATGCTATATCCGCCCGCAGACAGATTCAACAAAATCGTGAACTATAGTGCGAGTAACAAGCCGACATGAAAGACGGACTACCACCGAGTGAGTGAGTGAGTGAGTGAGTGTGAGAGAGAAAGAGAGAGAAATCTGGTCTCTTCGCGCTTCAGAATGCTTAAAATGAAACGCCGTGGCGCTACTAGACTAATTACGCTAATTGGCATAATACCTTCAATGGGTTTCTAAGTAGCAAAGTGCCGACAGTCCGATACCGAAATGTAACCGGATGCCGAGGGAAACAGAAAATGGCAAATGGCAAATGGCAAAAGGAAAAAAATAATAATCCGAGCCCTGCCTATTTGCGTAGATGGATAGAGCGAGGTTTAGAGAAACCGAGTTAAGCTCCTTGGACGATTGGAATAACACTGGCTTGTTGACGTGTTCGTGATATATTTACACACAAAATAAATGACGCAAGCCAAGTATTACCGCCCTTTGACTAGCACACGTGTGTACGATGAATTTAATATATATACATTTCTCTCTCTCTCTCTCTCTCTCTCTATTTAAACTAGTGCAATAATCTTACTTTAAGAATATCACATGTTACAAAATAATGTTTCTATTTCATAAAGTTGTATTATGTTACATTTCATACACAGTAAATTAAAAAAGTGCAATATGAATAATACGAATACGTTTATGATTGCATATTTTTAATTCCACGATTCAAATCGTGAAATTAAAAATAAATTGCCGTTTTTGATATTAAATCGATAAATCCTGATGAAGAAGTGAAATGTGAACGACATCAATAGCAAGAGAAAAATAACAGAGATAGTTATGATTTATATATGAGCGTATGTTCTCTAAATAATGTCCTAAAATCAATGTCGCTCTGCGAAATATTAATAGAAATTTTCTTTTGAATTCCATTTCGTAACGAGTTTTATTGAAAACGAATATAATTTTTCTACGTTCGAGATCGAGAACGGGAAGCATTTCTGGAGACTAATAAAAAATCTATTACTCACTGTCAGATAGTGAAACATTTGCGTCTTCCTTTTAATTTTATTAACGTCGAAACTTTAAGAATATCAATGAAACGGATATAGCTCTAAGTTTGGAATCGACGCACTCGGAAAACTAAAATCATAGATCCCTGACTAACTTTACGAAGAATTTTATATCCCTGCATATATTTCACTGAAATGACATACACTAAAAGAGAAGAGTTTCGATAATTTATCTCAGGCATGTTGTACACACAGCAACATTTATTATTCTCACTGTTATTCGACACGCAACGTATTTTCTTGCGTATTTTTACAACCGCTAAAAGAGTTATAACATGTCAGGGATATGAAAAAAAAAAAGAAGAAGTCATTTGACATCTCCGTGAACGAGAGTGTATTCGAGACGCGGAAAAGCAAGGTAAAAATTTCTTTCGCGCGTGTAGAATGGCGTGTAAGGAGGAGAGTCGAGCTGAAAGATTCGCGTCACACGCCACCATTATCTGCACGAACCGAGCCGTAGATCGTTGAAGTTCCAAGTTTTAAAATGTGGGCCAGATAAGAGCTGCCGGCAAGGTCCACATCTTCCGATTCGAACTCACGGAGAAGTCGCGTATCCACTCGGTACATCGATCCCATTCCCCATTCCCCGTTCCCCGCTCTTCCCTCTTTCTCCACTCTCTTCCTGTTCTGCTCTTTCTTCCCCCGTTCCTCGATCTTTCCTTTCCGTCTGCTTTTCTCGCCGCGAATGTGTCTCGTCTCCGTCGCGCCTTCTTTCCTTTCTTCTCGAGAGCCGCTCCTTTCTTCCGTACGTAAAGGCGGACTTGAGAGTGAGTGCTCTGGCGGCAGCAGAAGTTCCTCCATTAGCGATAACAATGAAAGATGGACACTGGGCTCGGGGCCCCGATCATTCCTGACAAACACACGCGCGGGCCACGTTCGTTGTCAATTCAGGATCCACGGAAATGCTGAATATCACCATGGCGCCGCGTCATAAAGCGCGCACCTCGACAGCCAACTTTTACTTTGATCGCCACGCTATAAATATGCTGCTACGTCTAGTGAGACGGCAAATCACAATTTATCGTTGGCTTTTGCTTTGGCTCGTGCCTTCGCTGCTACATATCTCTTTCAATATTTCCTCCCCTGTCTCTTTCGCTCGCGACGCTTTCAGAAAACGTGTCACTACAATCGCGCCTCTTTGATAGTGCAGCTTGGCAGGCGCCGTTTCGCCCTTTCAGAAAAATATTGACTATATTATTTTTGCTTATCTCTGTGTATATGTTTACTTTGTTGTTTAGTTGTATTCAATATCGCGCTTCAACGGCGTCTTATCTCACGTCCCTTTACTTTCATAATTGCTTTTAGGACTTGTAAGGAAATTAAAAACGTGCAAATCGTTCTGCCGGGCTGTTGTTACCGCGAATTTTATTTTACGTTTGCAAAGAAACAGAAATGAAACGGCTTTAGTCTCGGTTATCCGGACCGGAAAGCGCATCCATTAACAGCTTTGCTAATGGACTCGTAATATAACGCGAAAAAAAATATCAACGTAATATCCGCAGTTTGCAAAACGCAAGCGAAACTTTTACACATCGCCAGCTTCTGTCATGGGTAATTTCTCAAATTCCCGTGCACCGCGTGTCAGCCGCGCGCGCAATCTTGCCAAATCGAAATTTCTATCGATCAACAATCAGCACGGCCGGATAAAGAAAGATTTGCCAAGTTAAGTGAAAGGAGGAATCAATTTGTTAGTGATCCCTCCCCCTCCCCCCAGTCACACACATCTGACATCTGTGGTTCGTTTTCATTCGATTGTTGTTCGCCCCGTCCGCTCTTCCTATTCTATTCGGCCTTTTCATCGCTCGGCCGAATTGTACGTCATGAAACGAAATTTCCGGCAAGAGAATCGGATGAGGAGTGAGGGGTAGAGATAGAAAGGGATCCGTGGAAAGGGAGTAGAAACAGAGGAACTTCATACATGATTTCCCTCGAGTCCCTGAAGTGAAGCATTTCGGGCAATGCGCGCTCGTACGCGAGCGCGCGACCACTGGCTCGCGGCGCGGTATCTCGCTGACAAAGTTGCCCAATCATGCGTGCATTATGAGATTCGTAGACCAGAAGGATACCGGCGAGTGGAAAAAGTGGAGCGCTGGCCAGACAAGGCGGCCGATTATACCTATCTGTCGCGAAAGTGCGCAGCCGAGTCGCGTATTTTCTTGTTCGGAGATTAAATTTCTACCACGTAACGAACATAACAAAATGTATACGGAATCCCCGATTGCAATCATTAAACGCGGTAAACGTTAGTCTAATTATGTTGGCTGAAATTAATTAAACACAACGATATCTACAATGGAAATTCTATATTAGATTTAATGTCCAGAGGTCGATTACACTGATTCAAATTAATAACCAGTCTTCGGATATATTTTTGCCACAATCTCGATTTGATCACGACATTCGTCGATCCTACTAATAAACTCGAATATAGATGCGTATTATAATAAATGTTGGTATCAATTTTCATGATAAAATAATAGCAAAATGCGAGTAAACGTTCATATAAATAAGCGGATGTATTAAAAACGCAATTATATGCTTTGCTGATAATTTTGCATTTTAATAAAATAATTTTCAATAATTTATACGTGGTTTCTAATTTCCCGCAATATACCTTTTATCGCATTTCTTCTGAAGTTGGTCGACAGAAATACATATGAATTTAATCATCTGCTACATAATAATTATTTATTCGAGATTTCAGCTCAGCACATCTCAACTTGGCAAAACAAACTTTAGTAGTCCGCACAATTGGATATTAATTTCCGATTGATAAATTCACTGCCGTCCGTTCGTTCATCGTTGCGATTGTATGCAACAACAAAAGGCGAGGACGTCGTCCATAGGCGTCGTCTCCGCTTATCTTTAGATTCAACCGGAGTTTCCAGTCGTGTCCTTAGGGATCGCGCGAACGACAATGCGTGACGAACGTATTGTCGCAGCGCGAATCTCGTTCATACCCTCGTACCCTCCGATTCCATCAATCACGACCTCGCTTCACGCGTACAGCTCGCAGGAAGCTCGTAGGAAGCTCGTTGCACGCGCGGAATCGGCGCGCGTGCGCGGGCACGGGCGCGGGCGCAAGTGTGGGAAGCGCTCATGCGGATCCGCCTGTATATGGATGCTGCGTTGGTAAACGGACGGGACGGAGCGATTAGATGTTCGATCTGTATCAATATTTACCCCGCTTCGCTGCGGCGCGCCTTGCGCGAAATGGAAGCCAGACTTCCTTCATCCCCGACGTGTTTGCCCGTGCCGCGGAGCAGATACGCCGGATTCCCTGGGGAGGACGTGCCGCTAGTCCTACGGACAGGCTTACCCTTCGAGCTACAAACCGTTTCCTTTCCCGCGTCTTCTTTGCCCCCTCGCCACCCCCCTCTCTCTCTCGCTTGCTCGCTCGCTTCGCGTTCGCCTTACCCGCTACCCTCATACACCCAAGTCGTCTTACCCCGAGCCCGGGTGCTCGCACCGGCACGATCGATCGGCCGGCATAATAAGAAGAGTAAACGGCAGGAGATATTGTATGCAAGATCAACCGACGAACTGTACTTGAGCGGATGCGACGCGATCTTTTGCATTCCCTCGCTCTCTCGTGATCTTCCGAAATATTTTAGGAAATCGGCGTTGGGGATACGATTCGACAAATGCTCAAGATGGTGTTTTCTGTCGATAGTATCTTATAACGCATCAATTGACAGAGATAGCTTCATTTTTAAATTAAGCGATCTCTCGGAGCTTTGCAAGCGATTCTTGTCGGATTGAAGTAAAACTGCTTTTCTGCAGAATTCGGTACGCAGTCGTCTTCGGTGAACGTGTGATATAACGAAATCCAGCGTGATAGAGAAACGGCAGTAAAATAATGATACTCTGGACCGCGGTTCTAATGGGAATTTGTTGGCCCCGGTCTCGCGCAAGAAAGATTCCGGAAAGTATTTCACTTAAGTTTCCGCGCTGCGCGTGAACGCGAAACAAAATCATCCGCGATAACTTCCACTTTAACTTTGCGGAATTCAAGGTTCTGACAGTTACTTCCATTTTAACTTCGCCCACTTCATCAATCATCCTAACGCAGTTTTTCCTCCAGTCTAGCAATAACTCCCAGTTTTGTTCCATTAACTCACTCGATCGGATTCTTATCTCAGGAATACTCTACATGTTATAACGCGTACATATATCGATGACGAATGATACGCGGCGCACATTCCTATCTCGCTTCCTTCCGGAAGCGCTATTAATCAATTCGGAATGGCTGACTGCAACGTGTCTCGATTACCACCGCCGTTACACCCGCTTCTGCCTCCTATTCCGTTTGAAAATCAAAAAAGGCACGCCTTCTCACGGTTTTAAACGTCCCACGAGCTCCATCGTCGCGGTTGATTGTTGGCGGCGAAAAATACTGTACCGCCGTACCGTAAACGTCCGTCCGAGATATCCACGCTCGCAGTTTCAGCAATGAAGCAAGATTGCGATCTATACGCAATGGCGATGTCGGATAATGGACGAGAGTGAGAAGAGAGAGAATGTACGGCGGTGCGAGAAAAGTGTCCTACGGTGGAGTTGGCACAACGAAAGGCAACGCTATGCGGAGCGCGGTGCGGAATGCGGCTCGGTTGCGACACAGATGAAGGTACGGGCGACGAAGATCGAGGGATAGAGAGAGCAAAGGACGAAGGGGGAAGGGATGGACGCGGGGGGAGGGTGGACCGACGGAAAAAAATACTCCCGCCAACAAGTCTCAAACCCCGAACTCACACCCCCGTACCGCGTGCGGCACCGGGCAATTTTTCAATGGCTCCGGCCGAGCTTGAATTCTCGTTAATTTTTACTTTCTCTCGCCGTCCGCCACGGGGATCCGCCATTGTCCGCACGGCTTCGCTCGGAACCCCTACAACGATAACAGAGAAAATGCAGCGGAGCGAGCCCGAGGTATATCTACCTACCAACCTACCTACCAACCAACCTAACGGCGCGAAGCTGTCGATAGCAACACTCTCCAATAAAGCGGATCCCTCCCTACTATGCGGAACAATCGTTGCTTGAGAGTGCGCCCGCACCGCCGCGGCCGTCGTCGCGCCGGTTGTTCCACTGTTTTGCGGTTCCCTATATGTACGTACGGCTGTTCTCGGACAGTAACGCAATTTCGGTATTTGACGTACGAGCGATGACGGAAAAAAAGGATATGGAATCTTGAGATCTCGGCTTCCATGTACTTCCATATACCGCATATCGTAAAAATACTCGAAACACAACGACCACTGCAAATTCGTTCTGGCAAATAAATCACAACCGAATGATTGCCTGTGCCACAGCCGCGCTGCCTGAATTAATGTATTTGACAGAATTTCCCGTTACGTTACGTTACGTTAAAATCAAATCGGGATGTCTTTGCGGGTGAGAAGTCGATTGAAAGGGCGCGATGTTATCGGATTCCGTGCGTGCCGTATATGCACAGAGACATTGATCGCTGCTGCTGACCGCACAATCACGCTATCCTCTCCAACTCTTCTTCGTCCTCGTCGTCGACGCGTCCTCGTACCGTGACAGCGATCGACAGATCTCACGTCGAAGCCAGATCTCATTGCATGTTTCATTGCGTCCGACTGTTTTCAATTTTTTTTTTTACAATACCAATCTCTCTTCAAGTTTAATTATATAATAAAATGATAAGACAGTAATGAAACTAATAAATTGCACCAAAAAATGATAAAATTTTTTATTCCTGAAAAACAGTTATAAATTTCCCATTTAAATGAGCATTTCAATTTATAAGCTTATCCAAAAAAATATTTATCTAATTTATTTTATATTGTTTAAATTCGATATGCTTCTGTATTCTCAAAGAAAAAAGTAATAATAAATAATTATTTATGTGATTAATATTTAGATTAGACATGCAATAATCGATCGATATACATCGATCAATTAATGGATTTATACAGTACGTATAAGCCTGCTACATACAAATCTTAGAGAAATTACGGAAGATTTAATGTATACACAATAGAGAATTTACATAGATGGATATAATCGCGGCTTTTTTTTTTAATTCGTCACCTGTTCTACGTGACGGATAAAAGGCAGATGCAGCTGTCACGTGGAGGATCAGATCACGTTCACCAGACCACAGTTGCAGCTTGTGCACGCGCGCGCGAAGAAAGCAAGAAAAAATTAAACATGCAGAATGTTACGTAGTTAAGTGCACCTGTGACCATGTAGAGAGAGTTACGTCATTCAGTTCCTTGAGTTGGCGCGAAACTTCTGCCAAAACCAACTAGTTTATACGAAATTATGTTTACTTATGCGCATCGCTAAAACTACCCGCCGAACTTGCTACACGGAGAAATCCTCGCCGTTCGATCGGTTCGCATAGGAAATTTTTATTTCGTAACCAACACACTTCTCGAGTACATCGATGATGTGACATGAGAAACGATAGTAATTTTCACATTTAATTTTCGCTGTTCTCGACAAAGGATTCCTGCTGTTTGCTCACAAGTTAGCGACGTGAAGACGGCCTTCGCGAGCCGCGCGCGCGATCTTGAACCGCGTCATCTCTCTCGACGTATGTACACGACGAAAGTCGGATTCGGCGCCAATATGTTAACCAATATTCCGAGCTTTCGGCACGAGCAGGATTTAAACCCCGGCGGCTCGCGTATGGAAATTTATGAGACTATTTCGCATGTAAGCACTAACCAGGTGTGGCTACACATAAATTCTGCATCCTCCCGCGTATATTTCAGACCCATCGCCCTCTTCTCCTTCGTTGGCTCGGCTGGCGCGGGCCAACTTGCCAGAAGTTACCTGTGCCTAGAATCCCTTTCAACCCCTACCCGTCTTCTCCCTCCCCCTGCCCCCTCTCATCCACAGACGCTCCCGCCTCTCCTTGCTCCACGACATCCACCTTTTCTCCTTCCTTATTCGCCTTACACCTGGCATGCACCCTATAGCCGACCTTCTCTCTTATTCTTCGCTCTTGAGATCGTATACCTAAATCACCCCCGACTACCCACCAGCACGAAGGCGCCCTTCTAATTGCTCTACGCTACGTTTAAATTACTTAACCCCCACCCCTCAAATTAGTTTTGGATAGTCGAAAAGAATGACGCATTCGTCGGCGAGCTTGTAGAACGCGGAAGAATCCTGCTGGGAATGCTAATTTAAGTCAGACCCCATTTGCGCATCGAGAAATCGCTTCACCCCTTCTTATAACTGTCTTCCTTACTCGTGAAGTATCTTTCGATTTGTCAATATCTATCTTCGCTCTCTTGCGAGAACATGAGAACTTCTGATTTATATTGATGACTGATATTCTGATACTATTGCACTAATTCAATTTATAAACTATGTCGATAAATAATAATTAATCAAAATAAGATTTATGTTTTTCTTGCATGCACACACATTACATGTTAATTTTACACTTGGCATGTTTATTCGCTTTACTAGTAAACAACACGACCAACAACCAATAATTAGCCAATTTGGTAAATACGATCAACGATGCTCGGTCTTTCGTTGATAACAGAATATCGTGAACACCGCATACTTAATTCGTAACGTATCTGTATCTCAATGCGAAAGGAAATAAAATTTAAACGCGCGAAAAAAGGAATATTGAAAATGTTATTCATCAAACTGCGATATTCTGATATATCATAAAAGTCTTCAGACTTCTTATTTTGAACAAAACTAGTTGATACTTGTGAAATATCTTTCGATTTATCAATATCTATCTTCGCTCCTTTGAGAACATGAAAAGTCCTAATATATCATTGCACTAACTCGATTTATAAACTACGTCGATAAGTAATAATTGATAAAAATAAGATTGATATTTTTCTTGCATGCACGCATTACACACATATATTACATGTTGACTTTACACTTGGCATGTTTATTCGCTTTACTAGTAAACAGTACGACCAACAATTGGCCAATTTGGTAAACACATTCAACGATGCGGTCTTTCGTTGATAACAGAATATCGTGCACACCGCATACTTAATTTATAGCGTATCTGTATCTCGGTGCGGGAGGAAGCAAAATTCAAACGCGCAAATAAAGGAACATTGAAAATGTTAATCGTCAAAGTGCGATCTTCTGATATACCGGTAAGGGCGCTTTCAGACGTTCTTATTTTGAACAAAGCTAGCTGATGCTCTCCCTCCGGCTACGACGAATCACGTTTGCAATTAAAGGCGAAGCCGCAACCACGGTGGAAACTCATGAAGGCCGGGACGGAAACGTATCTCGTGTACGTTCGCCCTCGATGCAACGACACGAGATGTACTCACGGAGCGTCCTTTTAAATACGTGACCTGTAAATAATTATATGAAGGAACATACACAAAGCACGCGCGCTGCAACTGAAAGAGTCGGCCGTGAGTTGATCGCGTGTCTTGCACATGTGTGCCAAGTATCTGCACACATACACAAAATTCTTCTCGTTTTCTTTCTCGTTCGCTGTTTACCTCCTCTCTATCGAAGAACGCCCTTCTTTTTACCTTGTATTCCCTGTGATTAAAACTTCTTTTGAGAAAATGTTAGTCGAAAAGTGTCTCTGAAGTTACGTACGAAAATAACACAAAAGACACCGGCAACACAAGTATTCTAGTTTGCTCGCAAACGTAAAATAAATACGTTTTAAAGATAATTTCGTATGTTTCGGTGTGGATCGAGATAAACTGATATTTAGACAGCAGAATAGGTAGTCGTATAATTGCGGAGCGTCGATTCGATAAACTCCCATTGATAACGTCCGTCCCGGAAAGGCAGGGTGAGATTTGTTCGGAGAAATAATAAAAAGGTCGCTGTGCGAAGCAACGTCTTCGTAATGGAACGGCGTTGCAGAAGCTGCTATTATTTTTAACTACTTCGCTACAATCGCATTCGCGCAGCTCCCCTTTTTCGCAGTTGGCTTACACTTCTGCGCGAACGATTCCCCGATCGGCTCTCTGCTCCGACTGCGGTTTTAATTTTCATAAAATTCGATATCCGCTCGTTTTGCGCGCGTATCATTTCTATGGATGCCATACGCGGCTATGTGAAACGAAGGGCTTTCGGCGCACACGTGAGGCTGGAGAACCGCAATCTGATTGTAAAGCTATTGTACCATTTCGGAAATCAAATCCGTTTCTCGCGGTCACCGTCGATGACGACCAATCATTCTGATTGACCAGAATCGATCAGACGCCCTTGATGGCAGTGTTCTGATTTGGGGTCTACACCTGTGCGTCCGCAAGCAATTATCTTCGAATATCGCGAGCAATTATTTCATTCTAATAACGACACGGCTTTTTTAATTTCCAGTTCCTTGTTGTCCAATGGTGCGCTGTTATAACAAATGAATTAAACGTTTCTCAGTGTGTAATCGGGAATAAGCCTTAACGGCATAAACGTCGAGACGTGGGGGATGCGAAGCTTCAGTGACGCGTTCTTTGAAAATGTCAAAAATAATGCGATCGCATCTGGCATACGTTTTCGCGGTATCGCTTTCAAACGGATGCCGGCTGCACGCGAGATGCTGAAGCGAAACGCACGTGGAAGGGGCGAAACACCGAGGAATATCCAAGATACGCGCTCAGTCTTGACAGAGAATTCCTGCTCTCGCGAAACGTTTTCGTAGATCTGAAAATTGAAGTTTCCGCAAGCTCTCTTTTTCTCTCGGACCGTAATCGCGCCTCCTCCAAACGCGCGCTTTGCTTTCAACTCTTTCGTCTTCCGGCTTCGTTTCCCCGCAGTACCGCGGCGCAACCTACGGCGGAAAAACCAATTCCGGATAAAGATATCCCGGCGAAGAGACAACGTGTCTTTCAAGCCCGTCAAGACCCGGCAAGGTCGTCGTCGTCGTCGTCGTCGTCGTCTGTCGTGACGACGCGCGGCGCGAAGTAACGAGGCGCTACGCGACGAGCTCTTTCCGCGACATTTCGCGGCAAGCCATACATATATACGTGTATATATATTCGGCAGGAATTTATTTTATTTACCGGAACAGAACCCTGCAAGCCGTCCGGGACACCCCCCTCAGCGCACTGTCTGTTTCGGCGAGACGCGCGAGCTGGAAATAAAGATTGGGGGAAGGCTAACGCGCGACGAGCAGAGACAGAATCACCCCCTCTCTTGGGACCGGAGGCGTCTCATTAGGCGCGATTCAGTGTACCACACTCCGGCAGATCCCTGCCTTCCAGATTGTTCCATTTTCCTTCATACATATTTAAATTATTGAAATTGTGCGACATTACCATATTCCATTGATTTATCGATGCCTCTCCGCGGTTTTCTCGTCCTCCCTCCCCCTCATTTCCCCTGTTCCCTCCGCCTCTTGTCCCGTTTCTGCTTTCTCTGCATCCCTCTCGCGCCTTACCCTTTATTCGCAACTGCTTTCTAACGCTAGTCAGTTCTATTTTTGTCAACCAAAGCGCGATAAAAATAAAAAGGGAAAAGCCTTGAAGTCCATCTACGACGGACCTTCCTTTACTTTCGTTTTATCAATAAATATAAATTATTTAAGTTTGACAGTGATAAATTAGGATAAAATTGGCGCGTTATTATAAGAATGAAAACAATTAATAATGATTAACGCATCTTCCATTAAATGTATTAGTTGGGATATTTTTTATGATATAAAATATTTCCTTCTTTTGTTTAAGCGCTTGTGACATTGAAAGAATATGAGTTGCTTTCTTCAATTTCATAATATATAACTATGAAAACTATGAAGAAAGATCAAATGTAAATTCTATTTCTTTTTCAAAAATTATTTAGAAGAAAACAGGAAATAAAAACACGTAATTAATTAATTATAAGTAACTAACGTAATTAACTAATTACCCTTTTTTTCTATCATTTTTTAAAATTACAAATTTATTTTTATGTCATATAAAATATATATTTTATAACAAATATTTTTTTTTATTTTTGTATGAACACTATGAAGAGAAATTTAGATAAAAGCGACATGTTATATTATGTTAGTGTAACATTTTTACATCTTTTCTTCTTTTTTCTTGTCTTTTACTGTTTATTTAATTTCGAAATTTTTCAACTACACAATTCCATTATTATTAT
>VBVR01001195.1:0-33374 GCA_011638315.1 Tetramorium parvispinum | reverse complement strand
AGAATATACAATATTATATTATTTTACATTATGTATATATGTATACATATGTATATACACATATTATTAAACATTTATATGGCGCAGTTTTTACAATAATGCGTACGATTAATTAATAAGAAAATCTTCATTTATTTATGAAATTAGCGTCAAAGAATGCTATAAAACACGAAAAAGAAAATTTTAATTTGTAGGAAATACTTAGTCGACACTCTGGGTCATTGAAGACTAACGCGATTTTAAATTGCTCTAATCGCGGAACAAATAATTACACTTTGGCGCCCTTAAGCGTATATAATTTCAATACTAATACATGTTTTTTATGAGAAGATACAGGAGCACGTCATCTATTAGTTACTTTAAAATTTACAACTAAAAAATCAACTGGCTCATGAATGACCTATGGTTGCTGACGGAAGGTGATGATATTTTTTCAAAGCACTTATTTATTCATGCCTTATTTTCTAACATAAAAGTCACGTTGAAATGAAATGGTAATTAAATTGTAGAAAAATTTGCAAGTGAAGAATGAGAAATGCAATACGCGCGTGAAAGCTTGCTCGTACGACAGCAATACGTTGTCAGTTATCAAATGAGCCAAGCTTGCTCATTGCTATTCGCTGAAGAAACCGGGTACATTTTTATTCTCACTGATACGTCGATGAAGGACAGCGTCACGTTTGAGATCATTTCTCGCAGAAAAGAAGCTGCAATAATTCCGGCAATAACGATAACATTCACGATCGTTGACGGGCAACAAATCTTGCTGGAAATTAACGCGAGTGAATTGACATAACGTGACTTTAAAATCTCAGAAAAAATATAAAGCAACGTCACATTTGTAGAAGGAATAAGCATCCCGTTGTTGATGACCGTATCGTTTTCTAATTATTGCCATCTCTGCAATATGGACGTGATCGTTATAAGCGTGGAAACGGAGATAAGGGTAAAAGTACATATTTTTCAAGTTTCTGAATTAAAATTCAAAGTTTTTTTTATATTTAACTAACAGTTAATTTTATTAATATTTTACATTTGTCTAACATTTTTATTGAGAGTCATGGGACACATAATTATGAGAATACATCACAATTTTTATTTCTGTATTTTTTCATGTTCAGAGTACTACGTATATGTATACTGTTTTGCATTACATTACATGTAATTATGTTATGTAACATTATCGATACAATGCCATGACGAAAATGAGGTCTTAGCGCTCGCGTAAGGCATACTGTGTTGTTGTCATACTCGTGCACTCCTCTTCAAACTTTGCGATGCAACAAGCTCTCTGAAACTCTCATAATCAGTAGCTATTCATACGCACTGCCTTTAGCAGGCTCAAAAGTTTGATATTCATATGACTCTTTCATGCGCTACAGATTGTAAAATTGTTACCAAACCTTTTCATCTACATCCAAAAGCTGAAACGAAAGCTTTATACGCCGATGACGCATATGTACTTATTCTTATATATTTTGGATACATTCCGCGTCGATTACGTTGTATGTACAATCTGCATCGTTCGCGAAAAGCCATATAACTTCAACAGTAGCGAGCATTTGGCAAATAATATAAACTAGGTTGTAATAAATCAAAGTATAAAAGCCACCTCAATTCTCGAAAGCTGCGAATTTATATTGCTCCAAAACCAGAGCCAAAACGAGATATTATCTGAAATATATCTATATCTTGATGTATTTAATTTGCTGCAACAGCACTGTCATAACAATTAATGGCAATCATTTCTATGATTATACGATCACGGTGTATACAGATATCATATTCTCGCGGTCTTATCGCGATGCGATATTGTTCTATAATAAGCTTTCCATTTTCTCATCAATCACAGATGAAACAACCTCCTGCTATGCGATGAAATCACTTAATAGATAATAAAATCTTAACATTAATAATGATCGTTCGCGTAGGAACAATGCAGACACAATCGCTCCGAGACAATCAGACCCGGCGAACGTTTGTCAAGATTGAGGCGTGTACTACGAGGCGGTTACGTGAATGCAGAACGGGTCGATTGAGAAAAAAGTACGGTGTCAATAAATTCTGCCTTATCTGCCGCCATAAATCCGTGCACCAGCCTTTGAGGCTCGATGAAGCATGCAAGTCGCGCTATTGGGAGTCCACGTGGTATGCACAATTCGCCACGCGTTTACACACACGCACGGACGTTCGTGGGCTTTCAGACTTACGGATTCAATGTTCGATGATTATGCGTTATTAAATTCTCTCTATGCAATAATGCATCGCATCACGGATCAAGGTTGCCGATGAATTCCTGTCAATGCTGAATAGGCAGGCTGTAAGTCGAGCGTGTGTCTAACGCCGATATAGCCACATTATCATATTATTTTTATATTTTCTGATTACTTTCATGGAAGTTGATTAAGAATATAACATAACTAGAATCCGCATTCCTTTCAAAGCTAAAAGTCCGCGCGTTCTTTTGCCTACTTCTTTTTTTTTTATTCACAAACTGTTGATAAAGTGTTATGTTCGTAATATGATGTTCCATTAAACATTACACAATATAAGCTATTGCACATTCTTGTACATACGATAATTACACGCTTATACTAATCATTTTCTATGATTGTAAAATTAATACGGCACAGTATTCCGCGACGGAGAGAAACATAATCGTGGATACGTGAACATTGCGCGATTGCAGAAATTATCTGCCAAGTGTACCAAGCGTGCAAACGTTGGCAAATTGAACGTCTAGCTGAAACAAAAAGACTACCTATGTCACGGAACAAGCGTGGAGTTGGGTTCCGTGTGTTTGAAAACTAGTCGCCATGAACGATCGCCATAGGCTGTCATAGGCGTCTTGTGCAAGCCGTAATTTACATATTTACTATTAGACGAACGCGGTGCTTACGCAACGATGACAATATCGTATCGGCGATTTGCACAATTATCTCGTAAAACGTCGCGCCATGTGGAGCAAACGGTGACGCGTGCAGTCACCGTGACAAATTAAGATTCTCGAATTACGCGAACATTTAAATATTAATGAACGGTGATTTCCCGTTGATACGACGCGCGTATTGCTCAATTGTGCTGAGATAATGTATATTACATGAATAGCATCATTCCATTTAAGCAAAGTTATCCGACACGCGTATGCCTTCTTTAATGCATGAGCTGCAAATATGGACTGCAATTATTTCAAATGTATTATGACAAACGATTATTGGATATGACTCGCGTGAAATTTTTAATCATTCATTTCCTCTCTTTTGATTATCTTAATGGCGCGCCGTCAATGAGACATCTGAAACGCGTGTGACAAGTGCCGGTTCTTTCGTCGATCGCATTCGAGTTGAGCGCTAATGAACGTGCGATTAGCAGTACGGCGATACGATGGAATGCCGACGGAGGAACTGCGGATCGAAGCGAAGAAGCGCGTTAATTGCTGTTAATTTCGTCCGACGGGACTGCGAGCGATGAAAAGCGAATACGTTCGCGGTCATCACCGTGCGGGACCCTAATGAGAAATGCCAGGCAGAATTATGACCGCGTAATCTCATCTCGCGTATCCGCCCGCGCGTTTTCCAAATTCAACTTGAACTTCGGAATAGCGGAACTTTTAGCGGTCGTTGGTATTAGTTTTATATTGAAATATTCGGCCAGTTTTACAGTAAATTTTAAAGGAACTTCAAAGCTTGGCAAATCGTCTGCTATTAAAAATTAAGAAGAAAACGTGCAACAGCTCGTAATTTAATTTGTGCCATGTGGAGAAGTCTTAGTCTCATTATCGCATTAATATCGTAATCACGAACATTTGATTGTTCGTTGAGGCAACACTCTTAATCATGTATCGCCAAAAATTGGAGGTAACAGGTTAAAATAAAAACCTTACGTAATTATAAGGGGCATACGTTTCATCCAAAAAATGGTACCTCGAAATCAGGAGTTCCATTTTATTCGCGATACAAATGTGCTGAATGATTAGAGGTATATTTATTATATGATGAAGGACATACATGAGTTATGTTCCGATATTCACTACCAGTACCGAAAATCTTAAGTATACATAATATAAATTATAGATTTTTGGTACTAATGGTGATTATCGGAACGCAGCCATTATAGTAAATTCGAGATACTTTACATTTTCTTTACTTACTGAGCATACTCAGACACTAACGTGTCTGAGCATGCATTGATCGACAAAACGAGGGAAATAAAACAAATGTCTATCTCCCCGCACTATGTTGGAGGTACATTTGTATCTAGTATTAATGGATACGAGGTACATACGGAAAACATTGTACCTCCTTAAAACAAGTACCGTGAATTCATAAAAATGGTATCTCCAATTCGATCAATGGATTTATTATTACCTCATGTATCTCGTACCTCGTTCTAATATCACGAAAAATATCTCCTATTAGTATGTAACTCAAGTGTCAATTCTATTTAGAAAATAGTACTTCGAATTTGAAGGTATTACGCGGTACATGATTAAGAGTGACCGGTAAACAAGTAATATTGCACTTGAATGAAAAGTGACAGCTTTCAATTATTCAATCCAGTCATGTTGCGAAACATGGTTTATCGATTACACAGCATATCGCGAGACGATTCTCGCCAGCAGCGTCGCGGCAAAATCGAATTCGGAAGTGCATGCGCGCGTGTGTCAACTATTGCTTATCCTATTATATGCTGGCGTATTGACACGTACCTCCGGCATCGATCCAAATGTAGGCGGTGACATCATGCGCGTGCTCTTCGCGCACCGCCCCGATCGTTTATTTATGAAATTATAGTGATTTATCCGCGATCGTTCGATCCGGTGCGGTAATACTGCGGCAAATAAATTTGCAAGTACGAGCCGGTTTATTGTTCACTAGATTTACTTTTTGCCTCGGTCAATTTACAGTTGCTTGGGACGTGTGCAGCCGGCTGCAACGTCGCATGGCGTCACGCAAAAATGAGAAAAAACGTTTATTGAGGTTTTAGATTGATTGCTCGATAATAGCGGCAATTACACTTGCAAGCAATCAATGTTACTTATCATTACGCATATTAATTAATTGCCTGCAAATAAAGTTGAAAGAAATATTTTTAAGTTTAGAAAGAAAGAGAGACTGGTTCGAGAAATGAAAATATATAATATGAAAATTATTGACATTATTATATAATATACATTACTGCAGGAATTTAAATTGAGTGCACGAATATAGAGATATTAAGAGAATGTGGCGTATATTGAGAAAATACGATAAATTTAGATGGCTTCAATGCCAATATATTGTGAAAATAGGATTACGTAAAAGATGAGTTGATCATGTTCAATGCTCTTTGTCACATGCTGATGTAGCTGTGTCAATAAATCAGCGTTGATTCAATTGAGTGCAAAAGATTATCGCTGCATAAAGATCTTACATAATATCTGCATAGCGCCATGCTCTATTTATAACATCTCCGTAATATTAAAATTAAAGTTGATATACGAAACATTTTACTTTTTTCCTAAGTATTTTAAAAATTATTTTTATATAAATTTTATTACTATATAATATGTATTCATGTTGATGTTGATATTGTATAAAATGAAAGATTATCAGTAATTATTGTCAAATTTTAATTTAAAAAAATATAATTTCTATATTATTATAAATGTGATAGATGCAATTTGATATATATTTGTAGATAGTTTTAAGCTGACACTTCATAAAAAGTCGTTTGATTATAATCTGTGATCGTTTAACACGTCATTTTATAACTCGAGAATACCTATACATGTCAGATCTATGAATAGATACGCAGATTAACATGAACGACAGCGTGTAAACGACTCTTCTTCTATTTGTAACTCCTTTACATTCTCTCTCCGTTGTTGCGCGTGCTTCGATAAGGCGCCACGTATCTGAATCGCGTGAATCACCAACTAGAATCTAAAATGATATTCCACAATATTCGACCAAGATAATTAACACCAGATGATTATAATTATTTATTCGTCTATAACTTTCGGATTATGTTATTTTTATTTTGTTATATATATTTGTATTATATATATTAATATATTTTTTCTGCTAATAGGATATAACTAATCTTCAATAGTAGTTTACAATTATATAAACAATAACATTGCTTTCGTAATCTTTCTGAATAAGACTGCTTTTACTAAAAGTTGCATATGTATAAATTATAATTGTAGTGCGATTTCAAATCTTATAGAAATTTTGAACTTGTATTCGTATTCTTCTTATTTGAATATTTATGGAGCTTCGATGTAAATATCAAGCTTTTTTGAATATAGCATTCTTCTTAATATAAAAAAAATAAGATTTTAATGAAAAATATCTTATTTTAAATGAATAAGACGAGAAAGAAAAAAAGGGCAATGTAAATCAGTCGTACTTCAGTATCAAAATCCGAAAACTTTATGAAAACGTTTCTCGAGTGGATGTATCGAATTTCTAAAATGTGTTTGCGTCCAAGACTAATCGATTAAAATGGCCAAACGATTCGTGATGCTGTCATTAGCGATGCGCACGCATGCACGGCAATCCGGCAAAGTTAATCAGACGCAACGCTGGCTTCTCGTTGAAACGTTTAACGCGCTTCGCATATTCAAGGTATCCCGAACGCGAATGAGTATTTGTAAGTAGATATTTATACACGCGCGCGTAAGACCGCGTGCGAGAGTGCCTCCAGGAGGTCACGCGTGACTTAATGCAGCGGTTTCGCATAATTCGTTCCAAGTATAGAAGGGCGTCACGGACGCGCTCGTTTCCTAGTTTTCGCATCGCGACAGACGTCAAATGCCATCATCTAAATATATAAATCGCGATTTGTCCATATTTCAGTTATCTATTATCAATCGGATTAATCGGGAGACAAAGTTAGTTTTGAACCACGAGCATGAAAAAAAATGATAAAATCATTATAGATGTAAATTCAAGTTTTTTTTATCTTTTTATAGTAGTCCACATAAAACAAACTCTACTTATTTTTTTAATTATTTGCACAATATAAAAAAAAATGATTTAAAAATAAAAAGAATTAATTAAATTCTTTTCGAGATTTTGAAATACATCGGTTTTAATCTCAATTAAAATTTAATCAGCCAAACTTATCAGCGTTTTCATAATCCATCATATGTTAATAAGTGACCTGAATGCATATAGGTACATCCTATCATCGTCAGCTATATATTTCGCGTCAGACGACGCGCCGAACTTCTTTCACTATTCAATCATCTTTCCGAGTGCGCCATTGAATTATTAACGAAAATTACGGCAAATGGAGTGTCCCGCCATCGCAATTATTTACAGCGTGCCGCGCTTTATCGTCGCGCCGCCGCTTAGGAACGGCTCTTCTCCACGCCGCTGAAGGTTAACAGCGTAATACTTGACGCTCAGGTTTCTCTTTATCACGCAGCTTTGTCAGCGGTGTTTCTGCCTCCGCGCCGCGTGTGGTATACGCGCCGAGCTCGCTTAGGTAACGGTCAACGTACTTTCGGCGCACATACCACGTCGATTTAACTTTCTCGTATCTAACATTTTTTTATGGCAAACCGAAACGCTTAAAAATTTAATTTCATTTATTATTATCGTTTTGTTGTATTTGAGATAAAAGCTAGCAATTTGTTTTCATCTGTTTTAAAGATTAATTATAGGAATTAAATCTTACGATATCGTAATAACGGCCATGAGTAAAACGAGCGGTTGGGAATTCTAACGCGATAATTTAATTGAGTTGAATGTTCCTCAAAGATGATGCGCAGGGCATGAGAACGAAATGGGGGAAAGTACGACGATGTGTGTTTCTTACATCGTCGTCGTTGTCAGGTGAGAAGAAAGAAACGCGCTCGCGCCGTAATGTTCTCTAAAAACCGCCTTTTTCTCCCGTGCAAGTGTGGTATTTAGGTCGAACGACTCGCCTTCCGCCTACGTCGAAGTTAATTGCAGATGTTAATGTGGATTACGTACGGCGCCTGTGTATCTACGCCGATCTATATGTCGGCTCGCGTGTGCAGGTGCGTTCCTACGGTGAATACATGCATATCGTGCATCCAGCTATCAAATTTTTTGCTCGTTCCCTCCCTTTTGCTTTTCTCTTTCTCGGCATCTTGACGTAGGATACCTCATCGTGGTTTAATTCAGTTCTTTTTGCTATTGTCGAGAACAGTAACTCGCGTGACAGGCGGGAAGAAAGCGAGAAGAATGTGAATCACCATGTGCGAATACATAAATTATCATGCTTTAATTTACGCTTTTAACAAGATAACGTGCGCGCGCGTATCTAGAGTTATAATTATTAATTTCTTCATTTCTCTTTCGCGTCTTCTGTATAAATGTAATCTTCCCAATTAATCGTGTATTTTTGTCTTTATATTTATATACACGTATTCTTCGTACAATGTAGTTTCACATTAACCACGATCTTTTACTGATAGCAACACAATATTACCTTCAATAGCGTAATACTACTTTAGTCTTTGAGTTATATTCTATCTTCGTGCACATTTGGAAAATATTGCTCGAACGTTCTGGTGAAACTAGAAGGGCGCTGGTTATCTCATTTAGAGCTGTGTCAGCTTCCATAAGTTAGATAGACAATGCAGATGTTATGCACATTACTTACGGAGCAAGAAACAGCAAGAGCGACGTAATGATCATGGCGACAGTTTTTAAATTATACATTTTTATTCTGTCTGTTTTGTCATATAACTTTTTTCCATTACATATGTACGTAATAATTTTTTCTGCGTTATTTGAATCTAAAATGCAACAATTAGTTTCATACTTTAAGTTTGTAGTTTTTAATTCGGTCAAGTAGCTCCTAATTCACCGACCCTTTAAAATATGCCAAGCAGCAGTAAAACGGAAAGCCATCAAACTAGCGACATTTTTTTCTTTTTTTCTTTTAATTTCAATAACTGCAACGCGACCTACTTAAGCAGCTTAAAGAGAGATTACGATCGTGAAACAATAAAATTAATGCTCCTGAGCAGAACAGCATCCCTAAAATTTGCATTTGCTGCCCCGATAAATCTGTCCTCGTAATATTGTAAAAAGTATCTTTTTCACGACACTCTAATTTTTTTTCAAACGAAACGGTCAGCAAGCATTTTTCATCGCGTATAATGCAAGTATATTATCACTGGTGTTTCATCGACTAATCGTTTTAATTAAACTTCGGTTTTAACTTCACATGCTCCCATTTTCGCGATTATTATCCAGCGAGGATCGACTGATGTAAAAGGGGTGACGAGCTGGGGGATGGAATCGGAGGGAGAGAACGGGATGACGACGTCCGCGCTAAGAAGAAACCGGTTGGCACCGTTATCTATTTCCAGCAATCTCGTCACACGCAATCGCCGAAAAAGTTCTCTCCTCCGGATTGTGGAGCGACGCTCTATAAATACGCGCTTACGAGACTGTATAGTGTAATGTATACAAGTGTGCACATCCAACTGTGTGATCGTCTCGCATATGAACTCACTGCCGTCAATTAGTCAGCGACCATCTTATCGCGCTGGCTCGATTCTTTTTCGCTTCGTCTCCATCGCGAAGGGGAGAGGGTCTGGATTTCTTTTTATTCGCGTGCGCGACCGCGAATCAACGCGCCCAAGTAACACTTGGGTCACGTAGCTGCGATTACGGCTCCTTTAGTTTGTTTCGTGTAACTATCAGTATCTTAATTCGTCGTCGCCCAACCAATTAATATTTAGCTTCATTCATATTAATTCTTTACTTAGATGCTTATTTAGATGCTTCGCTATTTAAACATTCATTTTTGGACGATAAGATATTTTATTCTGTACCTATACTTTTACGAAATAAATAATATAAGTTTTATAATGTTACATCACGTAATTTAAATATATATGACACAGGATTATATGAACTTTTAATAATTCGATGTTTTTTTCGTTTCTATTAATATATATAAGATTAATTGTTTTATTGTGAAATTAATAATTTTATTATTATTTAATTACGTGTATTGTCAGAGAATCGATTCTTTTGCTTGCATTTCTAAAGTTTGCAAACTTTTAATAGCCCGACCTACTCGTTGAGAAATACGATACGTGCAAAATCGAGAAATAGCAACGGAATTAAACGGGTTTTTCAATTAACGCGAATATAAATGTGAAAATTCGAGATTTCTGTCTCTCATCTTCGAACAATCTTTATCGGTCGAGACCGAAGATGACGATAATAATTGCGGGACTATGAAAGATAACGAAAGGATTTTATCCGCGTACGCACATTGCAATTTTTTTATCTGTTATCCGTCTCAATTTACTGTCAAAGAAAACATGTTTTGAGGCTTGACCCCTTTTCAGCTGACTGATGAGTTAACGATTACCTTGAAGTCGCGTGAATTTTATTTACTCGCAGAAATAATCACTAAAACCGGACCGGCTAAAACTGAGCGTAAATGAAACATCATTTGACAGCGAAACAAAATAATTCATTACGGGAAATGTATGGTATCTATAACCCCGTCGAGATTGCAAAAACGCATGAAATGCAGTCTGCCATGGCTAATCTGATTTTCTGCATCTTGTGATAGTCATGGTGCAAAATTACATTTCTGCTCTACCTTTCTGCGAAACCGTTAATAAATCCGGGTGTTCGACGAAACGTAGTTTAAGTCGAAGTATAAGCGAGTAGATCGTAAACGGCAAATAGATTTTGGCAGTCAAGAAGGGGCTTCTAGAATTGTCTTGCGGGAATAAAGCAGGTAGCTATTGCTGTTACGCCAATATGCGATACATGTATATGGAAATTATCGGTCGAGCAGTTCTCTATTTTTGATATTTCGACGGTTTTTTTTCGAATCGCGCGAATCGACAAGTAGAATCTTATTACAAGAAATTGATATCCATTATTAAAATTGAATTATGTGCCAAAAATATGCGTATTTTGCCAAAAATACATTCCTATTGCAACACACTGAATTCATTATACTCACTTCAAATTTGATACAATAAGACAACTGATAAGAAATAGATATAGTAGAGTAGTTTGCTTATCTCTGAGATTAGTTTAGATCTGTTTAGGCTTGTGTAAGTTCTCTCAACAATATAATCCGAAACTAGCCATATGCTATTTTACATGTGTCACATCTTTTTACATCTATCAAATTTTCAAAGTAAGAGACTCATCACTAAATTTAATTTCAAGGATTTAAAAACACTTAATTAAAAGTCCGAAACAAAAATTATTTCTTATTAGAGACTAGTATATAATAATAAGAGTTAAAAGTGCTATTATTGGACGCAAATTTCTAAGAACAATTATCATATATTTAGCTACGGTCCTCAGAAGATCATGGGAATTTTTAACTTTTATGTGAATAACGTGGACCGCGCCTTTGTCTGAATAATTCTCTGGTTTACGCCGGACAGACAGGAAGCGTTTTACTCACAAGCGGGTTACAAAACGGATCCGATTTTTTTTTCTACCTCGATAATATCTTGTCTAACGCGGACGCTGCGAGATAAATTTCCCACTCGCGATGCGATTTATAGAAACTTAATGAGACGCGGAATGTGTAGGTATCTATACAAATGTAGGTTACGCTATTAGAAATTAATTGTAAAAACGAAACGGTCGAACGTAAGTCAAGCTGCAGGCGATTCTTGCAAATCAATTCTGCGACTAACTAATTAATTGAAGAATTGTAAATTTTACGGTTGTCACGCATGAAAGCGCATAAGAGAAGTGTTAAAAATAGCTTACTTAAAAATTCTATAGTCTTTTAAAATTTTATAATCTATGCAATAATAAGATAAAATCAAACATTATGTTGAGACAAGTAGGTGATTTATCTTAATAAATGCGCGATGTCGTTCTGTTGCAACGGAATCGAATCTAATCTTCGCCATTTTGTACATGTCAAATAAAGACATTCCAACCGGAGAAATGACAGTGTTTAAATCACGTTTAAAAAAAGTGCGTTAGAGGATTCAATTTTGGCTGCGCGATTCGACGTAACGCGAAACGGACGTATGCGATAATGTAAGGAAACGACCACGCACGACCCTGGCATTACGCGAATTCCCGGCACTCTACTAATTTGGTCGATTCATCATTGCCTGCAAATGGAATCGTATAGTTTCGTATCTCGTTCAGCCAATTAAAACATTTAACACGCTCATATTTCCAAACGTATCCGCTTCAGTTTGATAATTTGATAACAATATTTCTGATTTGTCAACTTGTGCCAAATAATTCGTAGGAAACGAATAGGTATTTAATGTCTTCTAAAATTTCGTTAATATTATTTCTGCACGTATCTAATTGATTCAACGAACAATTGACGTAATAGAAGATTAATTCAGGATTATTTGAATAAAATATTTTCCTTAATTATAAACAGAAGAAATATAGAGAATCAATGAAAGTTTAATCTTTCATTTATGCAATGCAAATATTTGATTTTTAGAGTTTGAAAAGGATGCAAAAGAAGTGAATTTTTTTCATTCTTATCCATCATCGGATATCCTACAAATTCATCGACGCATGTACATATATATAGTAAACTGTATGTAAAGTGTATAATAACTCTTGACAATTATTTAAGAAAGTACATGATTTCATTTCCCTTCTTTAAAGTTAGCAGTTTCTTCTATCACGTTTACAGTAAGTTCTCGGTTTTTTCTGTGAAAGATTTTGCCACATACACGCGCGAAACACGCGTCGCCAATACGGTGTAACGAACCGTAACTGCAGACGCAAGCGTGCCTCTCGTTCTTGACTTTGAGACCGGCCAGCCAGCCAGCCAGCCAGCCAGTCGTCCATTTCTCTCCGTCGTAATGTCGTCGCGTTCAGGAAATCGCTCGAAAGGAAAGTCGACCGGTTTAGGCACGCGCCGGGATAACGACGCGCCGCGACGTCTTCTCGGACATATTATGTCACGCGTTTGTTTGCCTCTTTTCGCCCGCGGCTCTTTTCACCGCGGCCGTGGACCCGCGCCGCTCCTCCCGAAAACACCGTTTTACTCTTAACTCAGCGAGATCACCGGACGAACGGATCGTTTGCTCTTCTCTTACTCGATGGAGAAAACGAAAGGGCTAGGCCCGTCACTTTGTAGGTCTTCGCGAGATTTCTCTGCTGACGTGGATAAATTATTAGCCGAAGTAATTAACACTCTATAGCAATGCGTGAAACGATGCACCATGTGCAATACGTGAAGCGATATTTGAATAAAACTTATGCAAGGACGTGGAATTAGCAAGTTTGGTCAGATTTTTAATTTTATTTTGCTTATTTTTAAATAAACATAAATTTTAACTTTATATTAGTAATTTTCAGTTTATTCTTTTGATATTTATTTATATAACGTTTCTTTAAAGAAAATACACTTAAAATCATTTCGTAATTCACAATACCTGTTTGATTGTCATTGTAATTCTTGATTTAGGACTGGTTTTTCCAACTTCTTGGTAAGCTAAGTAACAGTTCAATCATAGTTCAGTCTGTCTTTGTTTTATCTTCAAATTGGACGTATGATAACTATTAGTTAGTTTACCAAGAAGTTGAAAAAACCGGCCCTTAATACGTTTATGCCAAGACCGTTACTTCCTAAAATTAGATTCACCTGTCTTTCTCGGTTTATCGCATTCATTGCAAGATTGTTGAATATTCTATTATCGGAATGGTCGAACGATGTCGCTGGACCGATGATGTCATGCGACGGTGACGTAAGACACAAACAGCCAACATAATACACCATACGTAATACACGACCATAAAGCGTTAAAATATTAACGTAGCGCCCGAAGTATTACTAATCTTTTCTCGTACACGAAGTACTATACCTCTCATTTTTCCTCTTAATAAACGAGCGCAAATATTTATGAATTATTCAATTTAAATCTTCTATTTCTTTAAGGCCGATACCACTGCATCTAACAATTAAATAGAAGAAATTTCTTCTTAAAAAGCTTGATAATAAGCTGCACCGAAAAGTAGTGCATCTTATGTTCTACTTTTTTATACTTAGAGTTATAAACATAATTTATTAATTTCTGGTTCGCTACATATTTTATAATCATCATTATATTAAAAAAAATACATTATATTTTTGAAAAGATTTTAAAGTATATATCTGCAACGGAGCACTTCATCCTTCATTAATTATTGCAAGGTTACTCTTGATACTGAGCTTTCTCGGTATGCGAATCCTCGTGTGTGTTCCGCATAATCAATTCCCGATGAGTTCGGTAATGATCCGGTGGTTGAAGTGTTGCCCTGAAAATGTTAGAATAATTGACGCTTAATTGGAAACACGATACTGATACCGTTCGGTGTATTAGCTTCGTCTGCGGGACGCAGACTTCAGGAGAATTACTGCATTGTAGGGTGTACGCGTGAAATAGTACCTATGATTCTGAAATCGATACATGGAATCAGTCTCTTTGATATAATAGTTATTTAAATCAATTTCGCGTCATACATCCAATATAAAGTTTTGTTGTAATGCATATCGCGCAACATAATATGCAATTTATGTGCGAATAAAATTATCTCATAAAAAACCATTAATCAAATCTCGCAAATAAAAAAAAAAGAAATTTTGTTAGGAATGTTAAAAATAAATAAAGCTAACAAATTTTACATTTTTATTACATCTAATATATCGCGAAATGTAACTGAAATAAAATTCATTAATCAATTAGAAAAGATACTATTCTTGATCGAATTAAATTTTGATAACGTAGTAATAATATAGCTATGTGAATTTTATATATTGTTTCCAACGCGAGATTCAAACAGATTATTCATCAATTTTAAAACAGTTTCTTTTTGTTGGAACAATAAATCCATATATTTAGATAATTGATTTAACTTTTAATGCTAGTTTTTTTAAAATCACTGTACATATTTTTTTATTGAATCGTAAAAATTTAACATTCGACTTTTCAAATTAAAAAAAGATATCGTGCCCTAAAAAAAAATATTTTACATTCTATACTTAACAATATGTAAGTATCTATATCTGTGTAAATAAATCTCTGATAATATTTTCTCAGAATGGCATCATGCTTAATAATGTTATTTCCGGTTTTGTGCAGTTGTGGATACGTTCGTTTATTAAAATGTAAAACTCTGTCAATGTGCATGATTGAATGTTTCCGGCATAATTTTAAAACTGGACAACAAATTTATTTATTTATGTATTCGTTTTGATATTCTACTTTTATCTCTAACACGAAAACAATTAGATTCATTAATTCAAATTTTCTGAAAACTATTCAAGCATCCGAATCGAAATAACTAGTGTCTCAAAAATGCACGATTTAATTTCAGTATCAACGTTGAACACGAAATAAAATCGGAATCAGACGTGAATCCATTGTCTACCTCAAAGTATATTTGTAAGTGCTGACTCATGTCCCCGGTCCCCGCATGCTTTTGCTGTCATTGAAACGTTGCAAGGTACGGGCGACTGCTCGAGACATCGTGTTTCAATTGTATGTGACGCAAATAGACGCGGATGTAAATTTCGCCGTTAGTTACGTGCTTGTACGGAGTATGCCAAATTTATCATATCCTTTCCGCAAAAAATAAAAAATTGGATATCAACTTTCATACAAATTTTCTATGATCTGTGCAATATGTTTTATATTTGTTGTAGTGTCTGTTAATTTTGTTGAAACGTGTTTTCCGGGTGAGTTTTGGCTGTGATTCACGCGATGATTCAATAGTAGCCGCGTGCTAAATTAAACGGAATGATTTTCCGTTCGACAGCTCTCCGAGTGCATCTCAATCAGAGCTCTCGCTCGCGAAACCGAAATAAAGCCGTGACAACGCGAGAGGTGGGTTGGGAATTTGTCGCTCGGATGTTGGACAATGGATTATTAGAGCAGTTTCAGAATAAGCCACGGTTACTCCATGCAAGGGGGTGCGAAGTGATGGTGAGGGTAGTGGTGAGGACGGCGGCGAGAGTTGTCGAGAAGCCACTCGGCATTTACCCTCGCCAGCCTACATTCGTCGCTCTTTTTCTGTGGCTGTTTACCTCATCGAGAGGGGAAAAAGGGGCAGTCCTCGTCACTTTGAAGACCGACGAATTTCTTTGTACATCACCCCGCAGAACCGTCTGCATATTGTTGCGAGATTTCCGACTTAAGCTCGTCCCTACAGAAGAATAAAAAGCTCAGCGATGATAATCAAACTTGCTCGATATATTACAATTTTTGCTGAATCTGTTTTAAAACAATGTTTTTAGAGAGATATTTACAATTTTATGCTGTTTTCACAGAGATAATTAAAAATTTATACATATGAATATATATAATGATAGGAAAGAAAATAACAGTTATATTAATTAGCTTAATATAGCAAATGCTATAAGTACAGAAAAACTATATTAGTCTAATATATTTTAATATACCTAATTATATTCTGATAGCAGTTAAAAATGGGCAAAACTTGTTTTTCTATGTGTTCAGTAAATGTATTTATACAAAACGTTATTTTCAATATTACAAACCCAAATGTTTTATAAAAGTAATTTTAAATGTTTTCTCTAAATAACACTTTTGCTTTAACATGTTCCTTTTTTAATCATAATTTTTATTTTTTTAATAGTTTTTCATTACTTTTATCGTTCAATATTTTTATGCTTTTAGAATAAAAATATTCTTTCATGTAATTCTATTAAAAATTGTTCTTAATTATTTTTTCAAACTATTTTCCTAATCACTGAAAATTTTGTTGTTATTTAATAAAAATTTTAGATTTAAAAAATTCGGATTTTAAAAGTGAGCTTTTTACATTTAATAAACTTGTAATCATGAATCATCAATTATATCAGTGTCAGCTATCACCGGCAATATCTAGCATGTTTTGGCACCTACGCATATCAAGTTACACACTCATGAATTGAAATGGCATAATTGTCTAAATTCCGTTCTAATGATATAATACGCGGTGCAAGGTAGAAATAATTAATGCAAAGGTCAATTCCATCAACGGGACATACATTTTCATCATCATAAGGACACCTTGACATTCATTCTAATTATCATAACACGACTGCGATATTGTTTCATGGAAGCCACTTGAACGAATTTCACTTTTATTAAAAACATATCAGTTATAAAGCTTCTCGATCATTTCTGATAATAGATATTTGATTGCAGATTTTCTGCTTAATTCTTCATTTTATTAGACGGTTTGATTAGCTCATGTTGCAAATTTATAACTTTCCATAAATAAATAAAAGATGAGAAACGTTTTGCTCCCCGTTGCTTATAAATTCTATAAAACTTTATAGCTCTAATCTTACATTTGATAGACATTTATTGCAACTGTTCAGATTTCTACATTAATATTATAAAATTTTGAACGCTAAATTTTATCAGCCAATATAGATATATTTGGTCGAAATATAATTTGAATGGATATTAATATAAATATATGTCCATTCGTTTTCTAATGAATTCTAATTAAGTGTCATCCTCATTATTATTATTTAATTATTAATGATTGAGATATTTATAAAATACTTCGTACAAATTTTTCACGTGACAATCGAGAAAAACGAGGGGGCAATATCGAGTTTCGGCATACCAATTTCCTTGCTATTGCATACACATGCATCCTATTTGCATTAAGCTGATACTCATGATTGAATTACATACGGTAATTGCGGGTACAGAACGCGAAACCGAACGCAAATGTGTAATTTTCCGGTCTTGAGGAAGTTTGAGGGTGCTCCACTGGAAGATATGGATTTCTCAGTTATTACACGAGAAGATAAAAGGATTATTCTTCCATCATGTTCAAGTCCCTTAGATCGCGTTAAGATGTTCTATTACTACAGTTATGTTTTTTGTAAATTATAGATTTTATTTTTCCAATTTTGCGTTAACGTTAGCGTACAACTTCTCTTCCGACAAGATGTCGGATCTTCTTTTTATACTCTTCATATCGATCGCACTATTTTCTGCTGTGCCGCAAGCTTTCGGGGAGCGATACGCGTAATGCTGAATTAAGTGCTGTAATCACGTGGTTATGTGGTAAACGCAAAAACAAACATTCAACGGTAAGCGGAAATTAGGTAGAGGCGTATCCGGATTTCTCCGCGCGCATAATCTACGACGTCGCCAAAAATGTGGTCGGTCATCAAGGTTGCGGCGCCCCGCAACGTATTTGTCGTGAAAGTTTCGGGGAGGTAACCGAAATGAGAAGATCGAGATGAAGTTGACGACAATGTGGAATGAAATGTAGTAGCCTAGTCCGGATTCCGTCATTCTCACGGTGGCACGAAGCCACGAATGCTTATTATTAGCACGGTGACGAATTCTGTCGCACAATGCGTTTCGACAACAACAATGTATTGCTGCCGCGTTTATCGCAGCCATAAACCTCCTTTATGTAACTTGGAATTACATAAAGACTCTACATGTGGAGCACCGTAGGCGGCACCGATCGCGGCATAATGTTGATTATTGCCAAACCTGATCGGGACGAGTCGGTCGACATTAGCTTATCTACGATACGATCGCCTCGAGTTTGTGGAAAAAGTAGAGACCCTGCCAACCAGGGGATCAAAGCCCGACTGACGAAGAGGCTACTTCTGAAGTTCTCCCCGACGCGACGCGGCCGCTCCAGTTTCCCCGTTGGTCTATTCTCGATCCGCGCACCCGACGGAAATGGGCTCCTCGGGGAATTGTTTGCTTTTGCCAAACAAAACGGCCACACGGCTTCTATCCACGGCGATATACGAATACCAGACTCGACGAGGAACAGTGCCCTCCTTGTGTACGGCGCTTATGCATTCAATCCGAAAGTTTTAAGGTGCATTAGTAGGTGCGATCTTCGACGATGTTCGGCGAAAATATCAATAGAACAATTTTAGGATTATTATTGCCAGAAATATATCTCGAAACTTTCCCTTTTTAAAGCTCTTTTTTAGGCCCATATTAATAATGCTTAAGTATTGATATATTTTGTCTTACAATTAGATTATTCCTTAATTTAATATTAAATATAAAAATTAATAATATAAAAATATCTGGGAAAGAAAGAGAGCAGAAGAATCTTACGAGAGAATTAATTGATTTTGAATACAAATTATGAAATTTAATTGTAAAACTACAATGAATTACAAATTTTTGTTTTACAATGTCAATGCGAATTTAACTAATCAAAATATCAAATTCAATTGAAAGTCTACAGTTTCTAATTTTACGAGTGCATTTCCAATTTATTTTTTACTTTAAAAGGTCTTTTTTAAACTTAATGCTATTTGTTCAATTAAATCTCTTATTTTTACACGTGTAAAGTATAGCTATTTTAACATATGTATTTGTAGAACAGAAAAACAGACGGTGCCACACAATACGTCAGCGTAAAATATATTTTGAAACATTTGAACTACACCGAAACCCTCTCACGCTCTCGCGACCTCTCGATCGCCTGATATTCATTTTCGAATGTTTGCGGAGGTTTAGCCGCTCGCTTCTTACAGCACATTTACGCGCGAGCGCCGGCTGCGAGATCGCGAAACGCTCCAGACATTATTTTCACTGAAAGCATATACGAACGCCCGACAAAACACACATCGCCGATACAATCGTCTGTGCTGCAGGCGGCTACCATCGATTAGACTCGTCGACGAATTGCACGTCGACGTTCGTGGCGATCTCAAACGCAGGTTGGAACATTATTAAACGAAATCTGTATTGTTATGGAAAACAGTAAAAAATCATAGAATGAATATTTCAATAGTGCCATTTACGTCTGCCATCAAAACGCAAAGCATTTGAAAATATGAGAAACTTTACCTGTGTGTATATTTTATTTCAAAGTACTGTTATTACAATTATATTTTTATCTCATTTATAATGTCTGAAGAATAATTATTACAGTACAGGGCATAAACTTAATTCAAATTCCATAAATCAATACGTGTTTTAGTAGCCCTTTGGAAAATTCGTTGCTTGCATTAATTATAAAATGAGAAATTGCAAGAATATATTATTATCGCATTCTTACTTGAATTATTCATTCGGTACGCGAGTAATTTTGCGGATTGCAAAACATGTTCGCGCAACTTCCCCTGCAGGTCACACGATAGAACTCACATTTGATAATTAGTTGCACAAATGTATTATCGTTACTGGAAATTTCGGGGAACCAATACATTGACCGGCGATTAAATATTACAGATTTAGTGGCAGTGGAAAAATGGAGAGGATAATCGATCGTTTAATTAATAAACGTCTCTCGATTATTTCGCGACATTATCATGCGAGAAAGTTTTTTAATGAAAGTTTCCGTTTTAATGAGAGTCACGCAGACATTTTGCTTCGGCTAAGATTAAACCGAGTATGCAGACTTGCGAAATCTTTTGATGCCGTTATCGCGCATCTTCAAGGTTCGCCGAGATAAATGTAAAGCGAGCGCAATTGCCGCCGGGGATCGCGAGGCGTGTGGCCGCGCAGATCCGACGAGAGCACGTGCGATGACTATGCTCGATCGGTGCATCGCGGTTTAACGACTTAATAGAGTTAATGACCGTCAGATCGACTATGCTTAGAGGCCGGCCGGAGCAAACAAAAACGTGGGACGTGTTGCGTAAGCTAATTCACGTGAGAGCAGCTCGATGATCAGCGGGCGGCTACCGCCGATTGATTTCTCTCACGAGATTCATCGGCACGCATAAGAGCTTCTCCTGACTCCCTTTCACCTCACTTCTATAATTATCTGTCTCATTAGTCATGATGGGCTGGACGCAAGCGTTCATTCTCGCCAGTGCGATTTATGTACAGAATGTTCTGAAATCGATGCACTTTCTTTTTTAAAAATTTAATTTCAACTTTTCCTTAACACACAAGATTATTTTGTTACTATTTTCATTGAAACATTTTAACAAACTAGATTAAATATTAAATAAAAATCCTATTTAAATTTATTTTAAATCAAGGAAGAAATAATATTCTCTTATCTGCTTAATTTATAAATAATCTGTTTTTTGTAGTCTTTATTTTATCATGAATTATTTTAAAAATTCAGAATTGCTATTGCTTTATTTCCAAAAGTCAACTAATTTTATAAAAAACTATTATTACTACTAGGATATTTCTATTTATGCTATTTAAATACTTAAAAAGATTTATATTTAACAGATTTATATCATAGCAATTATTTGAAGTTAACCGTAGCAGTCAAGAGTTAAACCTTGGGAAACAAATCTCTGTGAATACAGTCGAGCTAGTCGTCATGTAATTTACACCCCTCGCGAGCGGCGGCTAAGGTGACACTTAACGCGCCCCTTTATAGGAGAACGGGTGCGCGGCAGATCGTAACAGACGACACGAGCGTTGGGGCGGTAAGTGGTAAGTGGAGTTCCGTAATTTGTTGAGACCACGCTACTCGTCGCTTCGGGTTTCATCGCTCGTGACGCCGCAGGAAAAACGGGGAGAAACCGTTTGAAAAAAGGGAATAATGAAGGATGGCAAACATCGATGAATCAGACAGAAAAAGATTTCGATTCTATTGCTGCTGAAAATATATTTAAATATCGAATTTGTATCTTATTATTTCTATTAAAATATTAATACAAGTAAAATATAATATATTGTCGCGTGCGCGTGCTAAAGAAAAAGCTTATGCAGTAATTAAAGCTTGCTTAATAATAAAGAGATAAATTATGCAGCAATTTTAACAGAAATATGAAATCATAGTTGCAATAATTTAATATATTTTTATTAATTTATAATTTTTTAATGTAATTGTGTAAAATAAAACAAATTTTTTGATAGAAAAACAAATTCAAAATATTATTTAGATAATTTTGCCATCTCTGTTCTAAAATTTAGAAATAAAATCAAATTCATTATTAATTTATTAAACGCCTCTCCAAATTTATCTTTTAAATGATTGATGAGTATTAATATTAATATTTGATTACTTTTAGTTTTAATATTATTTGCCAATCCCTGTATATCGGGAAAAATCTATATATATAAACACTATTAGAAAAAGTAATATGATGTGCACACATAATAACGAAACAGCGAATTGAGGAAATTTGATTTCCTCTTTAATTTCATCTGGACTTATTTTCAACGATTCCACGATTAATGTCGACATGTTCATTAATAAAAACTTCTCTACGTTTTTTTTAATAAATCGCCATTAATTAACAGCCCGATACACATTCGCTTGTGATAAATCTTAAAACTGTGTCGCCCTCGTATTTATCACAAAAATTAACAGAGTTAAAGTGGATTATCCAAATCAAGCCTGCAGACGACTAGACAGATCGATTTTTATTTGTAACGAGATTTGTATCGATTATCAAATATTTTGCAATTATCCACATTATATCGAACCACCCAGGATTCCCGATATAAGAATTGATCAAGAAGAGACGGGGCTTTCATAGGAATTGTGGAAGAATTGATATCTCGTCATTTGAAATCCTCCTCGCGAAGGGGCTGTCGGCGAGACTGGCTCTCCCCGAAAACTGGTTAATGCGCTTTTTCCGGTGTCGGAGGTTGACGTGCGAGTGGCAGACCGCAGCCCGCGGCTCCGTTGTGAGAGTCGGACGTCGCGTTCTCCTCGGGAAATCGGACCGAGATGATTTCCGCAATTTCGCGGCAGTGGCCAAGAGAGGATTGAGGTATTTGGCCGAGCCGGAATTATTTGGTAGTTTCCCGAAAACGTGGGAGTATGAAGGCTCATATAAGATCATCTCTACTTCGACAGCCCTGTACCTTCAGCGAATACGTCGGTGTTGGGAATTCTTTTTTAACATTTACTCGTACACGCGAGTTTTAGCTTACCCTGCTTATCCGTGTGACTTACTATATATTAGGCTGCAATATATCAGACTTGTATTTCTGTGCACGCGGGATGTCTCTCTTGTACATTTCTTCATTTTACTTATCTCCGCATTTCTCTATTTTTCAATCTGTTACATTACAATTAATTTGTAAATGTATTAAATTAACATTACGTTCTTACAAACGTAGCAAAAGCTCATGCCCGTTAATCTACGAATCTGTTACAAATTTTATTTAATAATGTTTCTTCTACTATAACTAGTTTTAGTTATTTCATAGTTTAATAATAAGAATTTCTCTTCCAATTAAAGTATTATGCAATTATTTGTCATACGATATTGCATGTTTAGCCGTTTGTTTGTCTCTCTCGGGTCAAATGACTCGTTTCTCCTACAAAAGGCTATTAAAATGCAAAGGCAAGGTAGGGGAGGGGACATCTTTTCCTGTCCTTGCATCCTGGACGCAGATTCGGCGGGCGTGTGTGACCCTCCTTAGTATTCCGTGCGACGCCGCTCTTCTTTTTCGCGCCACGATGCCACCTTTTTCCCCATCTTCTTCTTTCCTCTCTCTCTCTCCTCCAGCTGCCACCCCTTCATTCCACTCCATGTAACATGTTCTTCGCATTAATATAGCACGGCTTAAGAGAAAGGGCGATCGACCGACGTCTCGCTCTTCTTTTTCTTTCGTCCTTCTCTCATCTCTTCCCACCTCCCGTTTTTATCGACTCGCTTCTTCCTCGCGTCATATCGCCGTCTCTCCGCTTTCGCGCGTCCTGGAGAACACGAAAGACTGGACGTATATATTCGTTAAGTCAAAGCCCCGGGAGAAGTCCCTCAAATTGGGGGGATTTCTTCGTTCCGACCTGCCTGCCTGGTCTGCCTGCCTTACACGAGACGTGCTGGATCTTGACCTTTGAGCACATCTCTTCTTTTTTCTCAGGATATATTCGACGCTACTAAATCATACGAAGCCGTTCTATATATGGACGTCACAGGCTTTTGCAGTCAGTTCAGTGAAGCGGGATGATTAGTGGCCGCCTTATATCGATCATTAAATTGTAACGTTACGGCAATTGTATTAATAAGTATTATTAAAAGTTATCTCTTATGAAGAGATTGTTATAGAACTCATGTTATTAAGGCACCATTCTATATATGTAATTTTTCTTTGTTTTCTCTAATAAAATATTATTATTTTAAAATAGTTAGCTTTTGCTTCTGATGCATTACGCATTAAAAATAACTACAATAAATGAATTATAGGATAATATCAAAGTATGTTTTCTACTTGTATTATCTTATTAGATAACAGTATGTACATTATAATATGTTATTTGATCAAAGAAAATTGATATTAGGGAAAATATTATGAACACATTTAAAATATTCTCATGTGAAGAAGAAATATGTTCTCTTATGCTTGTGATGAATTTTTTTTAAATTCTTCTCCATCATAATAATCTTCAATTTTTCGAGCTAAAAATTTACGAAAGGTCACTGATTATCTGCAATACGCTTTGGCCCGTAGATTGCAAGAGCTCCGATTACAAGGCTTCGGCACGAAGCACATATAAGGAAAACTGTAATGTGATGCTCAAATTTATTTACACGAGCACGATTACGTAATTGATACAATTGAAATAATAATGAGAATGCACCGTGGAAAAAGTTACATAATTTGATTAGTAGATAGCTATTTGTTGAGAGAGAAAGAAAAAAAGAGAAAATTCTGGCTTTTTACATTATCAAAATTCGGGTAGAGATTCTCATAATTAATTTAAAATGAACACAAGTTTCTTCATTGCGAACTATTTGGGATTTCCATAGTCTCCAAACCAAGAATTATTTAACTCGATTTTATACCGATTCTTTATTAATAAGCATTGATTTTCTTTCAAACGCGTTATGGGAATCAGAATTTATTCGGAAAGTCTCAGTTTCTCTTGCGATTGTAGCGGAAATTGTAATTCTCCTTTTTCAAATATGGTACTTATCTCTGTTATCAATGCGATTATGTAAAAAAAGCATTTTGGATGGAGCCGGTTGAAGGCATCGTGTAAAAGATATATATCTGTTATCTCGTGCGCACGTCACTTGAGTAGAGTGTGAGCAAACCAAGATAGCCTACATACGACGGTTCGTAACATACGGGCAATTCAGAATTGCATCAATGAGAAAAGAAGCTAGCGGTGAAAGTACCGCTGTTCTCAAAGGCGCTTATCGGTTCTTATCAGAGCGCGTGCGCAGCGGTGTAAAAATCTGCGAAATTCCGGCGAATATCTAAAAATTGAGCAAAAGAATATATATATATATATATGTGAGTGTGTGTTGCTTCTTATATTTAATACTTTATTTATGTTTATATGTTTTATTTATTTATTTTATTATTTTTGTATTATTATTTATGTTTATATAATAACAAACACGACTAAATCTTTTCGAAAATTCTCGCGTTCTCACTTTTGTTACTGATTTCTACATTTCTTCTTACACATTACCTTGTATAGTCATCGGCGCTCCGCATATTCCATTCTGTACGGTTTGAAGCGACCGCATATGGCAACGAAGGTTTTGGCGTAATTGCGAAATACACCATCACTCGCCGAGTCATTCCGATCGTTGCGTTATTCGAATCGCCAAGGTGAAGCTCATTAAGAGGAAAAGGAGAGAGGAAAAGGGAGGGAAAAAAAATGAAAATGAGAAGGTTGACCGAGTATCTTACGTCTCCGTCGCGTCTCCGGCAACTTTACCATCCTAAAGCCCTCCGAAGTTCTCCGGTCCTGTTCGACGCAGGACGAATTTCCTGGGGGCTACTTAACCTGCAGCAACACGTATTTCCCATGCATTTTAAGGATTTCGGACTATAGGGGCGGTGTTTTGTCGAAGTATGAGCACGTAGTTGCCGTGAAAGGATCATAGAGTGGACTTAGCTGCGGAATCCCGTGTAAAACTTGCCCGGAATAACAAAGTTCCGCGTCTCGGGGTGCACCCCGATGCGCGTACTCCCCCTCCCTCCTCTGCGGTCAGACTCTTTATTTTCGCGAACAGCTCTATTATGACGTCCGACCTCGATTTTATATTCTCATTAGCGCTGGCGTAACCGTGCAACGAACTCGCGACGAACGCGCGCTCAATGCAGGATATTTACAGAGTAGCGAAACATATGTTAGAAAAATACGAAAAATATATTACGAGATATTTTTGAAACATTAAATATTTAAAGCATAAGGGAGAAAAATGCAAAAAAAAAGTTTTTGAGACTTCAGTTACTCAAATATGTAAATGATAAAAAAATGTCTAATAGTTTATTAAGTTTATTTAATATATCTTATCTCGTTTTCTTATACAGATGACTTTATTCCATCTGGTTTCATTGATTCTTATTGAATTTGTGAGAATACCTAAGATACAGAAATATCTTGCCCTTTTTCAATAATCTTTTCAAATCGTGAAATCTATGCTTTTACGATAACGACAGACGTGCGAATCGTTGTCATTTAAACGATAGTTTAGACGCGAAATTGTCTATAATAAAACTGCGTTGTGCGAACAATGTGCCAGCTGTTTTCTGGCAGGATGTGCCGCGCATCGTGGTCGTTATCACGATCTAAAATGGTCCCTCGCAGTGCGTTTTATCTGCGTCCCGCTAAGCCCGGACTTCCGCAATTTCGAAACAACAAGCGCGCGTCGGGCGTTGTCGCGTTCTTGTGACTCGTGCTCGTGACTGTTAACACTCGAGAAACGCATTCGCGAATAGGTACTTATAACGGAAAGGATAAAAAAATTAATTAATACTAATTAATACGGAATAACGATATCTGCTGCGTCACATGTTACTTCACGACGAGGTAACACTTTTGATCCGAAGGAACGGCATTAGATCGCTTCGCAACGGGTGCGATTGCAATAAACGTTTGGGTCTCGAACGCGAATTAATAAACACGCCGCCGTGTCGTTAGCCTCGTTAAAACCGAGTTCAAAGTTATGTAACACATACGCGCTCGGCACTCGCATTTCGACGATGTGTACACACGCGAGTAAATGCAGGCTCGCGTGTAGGCGCCGCGCGATCATCGGATGCTGCACGCGAATCTTTAAATGACGCCCGGCGCGGCGTGTAAATGCGCCACCGTAATAATACGTCTCGGCACCGGCTCCGCGATTTAAGCTTCATTATCGGTGCACGAGCTCCCATCTCCCGCCCATGGAAAAAGACACGACATTTCCGCTCACGTGTTGCAGTGCCATGCATTTTGTGCATATGCGCGCGTGCATACATGCCGCGTCGCAAACGAGACACCTGTCTTCTTTATCTGCGGAAAGCGTCCGTTCGTTGAAAAGAAATCGACTCACCCCGATAAGTTTCAATCTCTTATTCGTAATGTAAAATAAGAAGAAATTACCTTTAAATTATTTTTAATTTTTATTAAGAGAGGAAAATTAAATTCTCGCGTAAGATAGAAATCCACTAATATTTTTTCATATAAAAAAAACAAAAGAATTTTAAATTAAAAAATAATTGAGATATTAAAATGTTGATCGTAATTTCGAAGATTAAGAAATTGTGAGGAAAACGAATACTCATTGATTTCATTGATTAAACTGTCGCTCGCAAATGTAAATATGCGAATGGTACGACGAAAGAATTTATTCACAACGCGAATATAAATATGAATGTTCGTTAATCGATCGCCTCCTTTCTATTCGTACATAAAAAACGCGCGTAGGGTCTCACCACGTCGGTATACACATACGGTGTATTATTCATATTTATGTTGTAACGGCAGCGAGCTTGCATAACCGGGCGGGTTGTATGTACGTACCCCAAGGATCGTCAGGATTCGCCCATAACGATACGTTATTCCGGTTGGCTCCTGCGGCTTATACCCACCGTACGGTACGTCGGTTCTCCATTTTCATCCCGCACGAGCGACGTCATTGACCCGCGTACTCGAATCCTGGGCAGTTTGCCGGTCGCGCGGTTCTTACGGAATCACGACGCGCCGCTGCCAGCAGAATGGCCCGACGATGCTGAATTTATATCGTGTGTTTAGGTGAGAATTGGTTCTTTATGAGGGACACGTGAGGATACTTGGTGATATACACGCTCGATGGCCTTTCACACGTACGTGCCGCTGCTGCTCGTGAGCGCGTGCGGCCACATGTGGTTATCTGGTGGCAGGTACTCGGGCGCCCGATGAGATAGTGACTTATGCATTTGTCATAAGTGGCAAAAAAATTGTAACGAATGTGGAGAATATCTATGAAATCGCTTCAAATACAAGAAAGCTAGATTTCGAGTTTAACATTTCATAAAAAGGTTTAGAAGCTTGTTTTAGGAACTCGTTTTAGGAACGATAGGACGATTAATTAAAGAAATTAGTACATTTATATTATCGTTAACGATAGAAGAATAATTGTCGGTTATTTATAAAGATTCATAATTTACAATATGGAACTGCTTTTTCAGGACGATGACTTAATTTTCGATCCAGAGGGCAAACAAACCGCCGCTCAAGCACCATTGATCGAAACGCAGCAGGACAATTCTCTTTTCCATAGGATAAAGAGAGGGGTTTGGGACTTCTTTTCGTCATCCACGACTACGACTACGCAAGCGCCGTCAGGTATCAATTTTCTTTTAATTTAATGTAATTAGGAGAAATTGTAGCATTATGTTATTCTGTAATTTTTATTTTTGAAATCGTTAAAGATGCTTACGTTTTTTAAAATTTACCTTATTATTCAATTTTTCAACTGTCCAATTTTTTCGATAGAGCAAAAAAAAGAAAATGAAGATCAAACTCAAGATATTGACCAATCTGTCATCTTGAACGTTGGAGATAAAGGAAATTTTACTCTCGACCAGCCTGAAGCGCCAAGTGCCGAAACGAGTATCGGTGGCATCGAAAGATTAACTCTCGAAAAAAACGAAGAGAATAGTGAAGAAGATGATGAGGTATGAAAAAATATCACGAAAACATTTTACCTTTTGATTTCTTTTACCTGTCTATCAATTAATTAAATTGCATAAATAATTTGTATTTGAATGGTGTTAGAAAATAAATCATTAAAAAATAATAAAATTGCAAAAGATAATAAATAATTTACACATTTCAATGTTTTCAATATTTTATTTGATTATAACATGTATCTAGTGTTTATTACATGGAAAATATTTATTATATGTTATCGTTGTCTTTTCAGCATGAGAATGAGATTAGTAACGCTGCGGAAAGTCAAAGAATACCGATAACATACGGAAATTCCGATGACGAAGATTTAGCTGGCTCGGGAGAGATCGAAGGCAGTGCAGGAGAAGTGGATTATCCACCAAATGTAGGAAATCGTCATCGTAACACTGATGGCAAAGCACGTAAGTCTCTAATTTTCTAGAGCCACGATCTTTTCAATTAAAATAAAAAATTGAAGAATGATAAAATAGAATGTAGTCTCTTCGTCCTTTTCGAAAGAGAAAACAAATCTATCAAATCTTAATTAGTTTTATTTATTTGTGGAATAGCGGTTTGATAGTAGTAGATGATTAAAAAATATGTATAATAAGAAAAAATAAGAAAAATAATAAAAATTACAATAAGTTGTTATACGCATAAATTGTTATCAATCAAAATCGGAAATTTCTCAAAGTACTTTGACATTTTTACAACGTTGAAGCAAAAGATTGATAGCTTTATATTAAAATGCTACTTATACTAATAAAATATTAGTAGTATAATTAATATTAATTATCTAATATAAAATTTTAATATAGAATCTATTATTTATTTAAATTTTTTTAAGAATTTATATAAAATGTGCTACGTATTTTTGTAACGGAAATAACTTTAATAATAAGAAATTAGACTATAAATATAGTAAATCTATTTTCATTTTTCTGACAAAAGGATTATTTTTTCAAAGCATGTTAAAAAAAAGGTAAAAATCTTATCTTAATATCCTTAAAAAAGTAACAATACTTTTTTTATTTTTTTTTGTATTAGAATATTAAACATATTGTATTATTATTGTAGTATCAGAAAATATTAATTTTATAAGTAGATGCATAACAAATCAAGAGACATAAAAATGATTGAATAAATGAATTTAAAATAAAATGCTCTTAGTAGGAATTATTATTTATTAATGTATTTTTAAGAAATAAATTATTTATTAACTAACAAATGTTTCTTTTGTAGGATTCTACCGAATAACATTGACAGTTGGCGAGCCCTATAGGCGAGAATATTCAGACAGAAACAGCCCCGAGTATCGAGAATTGAGCGGCAATCTTACACACGCCGTCGAGAATTTGTACAATCGTCACATTCCAGGATACAATCACTTTGCCAGCGTCGTCAAAATATCGTAAGTATGATCATCCGTTCCGACTTTAATTCTCAGTGTCGCGTCTCTACTGCGTTTGATTTAACAACTTAAATTTCGCTTCCAGGCCAACGTCCGACGCTTTTACGTCGCAAGTTACCCTAGACATTGGTTCGACGTTCACGGACGAGCTCGAAGTGCGTGCCATCCTAGAGCAACAGCTGCAGTATCATTCTTTGGGCAGCATCCAAGTAGGTCCGGAGGGATTCACGTTCAGGATATTCCAAGGTATTTCCATCTTAGGCAACTACACCGCCTAACGACATGGAAATGATCGATTTCACATTGGAGCTTTCGAAAACTAAACTTTGTAATTCGTTCAGCTTTCCATGATGCTACGAGCTGGCGAAAGTCCTAATACAGGAGATACGAAAACCCGGTGAATATCGAACAGTCAGCTGCTGAACGAACAAGATTAATAGCTATGTGCGGAAAAAAAATTTATATCAATCGAGAAAGCGATATATGTAATGTCGAGAACTGAAATCGATCATTTTAGTGGAACGCACGATTTCGGCGTGTTTAGATCGTTAAAATGTTGATACGAGCCGATATGCACGAGGAATGCAATCTTCGTCTCAAACTGCTTTTAACTGCAAGCTTCACTCGAAGAATTTTCACAATCTCCAATTACTTAGATCCGTCTATATTTTTTTATTTCACTTCTTATTAAGTTCCTCATTATTATTTTTAACTTACAAATTTTTTTACTTTGACTCCAATTTCCTCCACGATTAAGTTTTCGTTCTCATTAGTCGTTCTTCTTTTTTTCAAACCTTCCACTTTCAAATGAACACCGACTGGCACCACTTATTCCGCCTACACAATGAATGCACACAAACACGCGACATCCGAACGCAGTCGGAGAGAAAGATACGCAGCCGGAATGCGATCAGACAACAGAATTAAGGTGCAGAAGCGGCGAATGCGTACCACTCGAATCCCGCTGCGATGGCGTATTGCAATGCAACGATCGTTCCGACGAGGACAACTGCCCGACAGATTCGTTGAACCGAACACACGGTAAGTACGCGGGACTCCGCATTGCGTGATCTTCTTAATTCCTGCAAAGGATAGAAAATTGTACATGCTAGATCGCTGTAGATAACGCCTCTTTATCTCTGGCATCTTTATCCTCTTCTCCTGACTAACGAAAGTCAATGTGACTTATATATGTACAAATATACGGTACGGTAATATAAATGTAAGTCGTCGTAAACATCGGCATGGCCCATTTATTATTGCAATTTTCTTTTTATAATATAATAACAAATGCCACGTTTAAATATGTATACTTTAGAAAAGCTTGGAATATTTCTCATAGATTCTTATGGAGACCCAGCCGCTTTGGCGAGCTCTGTTATAGATTTTCCGTCTATCATCTTTATTTCTATTTTTATTACCGTCCATTTTGTATCAATCACCTCCCAGAGTTTTTAACGGTTAAATAACGGAACACAGTTAATAATGAATTTATTTTTTAGTCCTAATTTATACGACTGCAATAATAGTTATATAAAAAGAGAACTCTTTATATACAAATATGATAAAAATTTATTTAACAAGAATATTCTTATAAAAAATTAATACAATATTGAAAAAATAGATTTGTTTTCTCTTCTCGTATACCTTGTAAAATTCTATTTAAGTAATATTAACAAAATAACTCATTGGTTGAAATCTATTTGAAAATTGGTTGAAAAATCTATCATTCTGTCATCTTACAATTCATGTAATTCGTGCTCTTTGCTAACACGCGTGTAAAAATCGCAATCATCAACACTGAAACCACGTTGATAAACGAAACAACAGATTTTGAATATACATCACAACATCCCTCACATTTCGCGGAGGGGACGGACCATACGAGATTGCAGACTGACGAGATAAAACCGGAGGTATCGGACATCGACGACAGGGAAGATGACGAGTCTACGCTGAGGTCATCTTCGAACAGGTGCCGTGCCGACGATACGGTACGCTGTCATGACGGCAGTCGTTATATCTGTTCGGTGCAGCAGTGCGATGGTGTCCCAGACTGTGATGACGGTGGTGATGAACTCGATTGCCCGCATCCAGGTATAAGAAGAGCTGGTTGATCTTCGCCGAGAATCGGGATTAACACTAAACGTCGGCGATCTAAAAGAACCGTGACTCGTCATTTTGACGGATATCGGAAAAGACATGATTAAAGAAGACTAATGAAAAGCCATAAGGTCTTAAAATTAGTATAATTAAAGTTATTGAATTTTAAAATATTTCAACAGAAATATTATATTTGGCAACTCGTTAAAATAACGGAAGCGGTTCTTTCTAAATGTTAACTTAAATGTTAAATTAAATGTGAATATAAGCATCTTTACATTCTGAATGTATGTATTTATAAGCTTTTTCTTTGTAATATGATATTTCTTTATACATACTCAACAATATTGCATGTATTACACATATATTATGCATATGTCATAAGACATGTTTAGAAAATTTCAGTTAAATGTTTCATGAAATTGTACATATGTTATTAGAGGTCTTAGATTTTTGTCGCATCAATGCATGTAAAACACTAACGAGAAGAAGATTCGTATATATCTGTTTAATGCTTTTTACGTTAAAAGTTTTGTATTTTCGCAATTGCTTTTTTCAAATTTGAAAATATACTGCAAAATAGTTTCAAAGAAATCAATATATTAACGATTTACATTTTACAGGCTGCAGCACTGGCGAATTCGCATGCGACGTAAATAGATGCATACTGGAATCTCAAAGATGTAACTTTGTGGAGGATTGCCAAGACGGAAGCGACGAACATGACTGCAATTATCCGGGTAAGTATCATAATTATAAAATAGCTACAATAAATATAATAGTACTTAAGAATTAATCATAGATTCTTATCTATTTAGTAAATAAAACGCTTTCTTTTATGATCTTGTTAGAAAATTGCAAACTAACTAAAGACTATAATTGAATCTAAAATACTCTAATTATAATATTCTAAAGACTGCAGTTAGATCTATTTAATTCATTTATCTTATATAATATTAAATACCTTTATACTTATATTAGTAATTAGCTCTCGTATAATATCAATTAAACTTTAGGTAATTACTCAGATAGGAAACGGATGCAATAATTGCCTTAAGATGATTCTGCAAAACGCGTATCTTTTGCTGAAATAGAATTTTACAATTATAAGT
>VBVR01001194.1:0-33374 GCA_011638315.1 Tetramorium parvispinum | reverse complement strand
ACACAAGCAGCACACGATCACACATGAGCTATATGATAGCGGCCATTTTGTGGACACTTCCGCCAGTTGTCGGGTCTCTATCTTATAGGGTCTCTAGGAGCTGCGCACGGCCAGCGCCACCTACTGAAAACAAAAATGGTGGCAAGCAATATGCCCTATCCCTGCCCCGCTTTAATGGCACGCCAAATGTCTGCGTTCTCTAGGCTTCCTTCTACCATGTATTCCCCTCCGACCCATGCGCCTGATTTCGCTGTGAATAGAGGAGATCGCCCTGCGGTGGTAGGCCCTGTCGCGCGTGCGAGATAAGCGGGGCCGCGGTATAACCAAAACAATAAGGTGATAAGCGAAAGCCCGTACGCCGAGAGATATTCGGGCCCGAATTTTATAACCGCATCAGGCTCCCGAGACGGACGTGTCACTCGCCTTATATAATGAAATTAGGCCGCGCACGATCCCGCATGCCAGTTCCACGCCCGTGATATGCGCCGTCCGCTGCCGGAGTCGCGACGATCCCCCGCGGGCCCCGCTGGCGGCTCAGCTGGCGAGCGTTCGCCCGTGGTTCGCTCTCGGGGTATATGCACGTTTTCCCTTTTTCCGTCCCGGTTGATCGCCTCGATGTCTCCCCTCGTGTATCCTCGTGAAACGAGCGTCTCCGTCACAGCCTGCAACGCTTTTCCACGATTTTCACTGGGTTTGCACATTTTGGGAGGGAGAACTCGCGTTACGCTGCTGAAACGTGTATATTTGTTGCTACATGTATATTCGGTGTCTTGGTAAATCGGCTAAGTATTTTTGCTTTACAAGCCTTATTGAGAAACTTGTCCTTGCATGCTACCAAAGACTCGTCTAGATTCACGTCATGTCAGTAGTAGTTTTATATCAATAAAATTGCTAAATTACCAATGTCTCGCTATTTCATTCATTGCTTGTGTATCGTTATAGATTGTCAGGCTTCTCATTGACGGGTAATGTCTGATAGAGCAAACACGATGAAACTGGAAGCTGAGATGGCTGCGCCTTTGCATCTGCAGAGACTGGAACGCAGTCTGAATGTGGAGCCTTTCTTAAAGCAGATGAACAGTCTCTTTCAAGAGCAAGCTAGGTACTAATATATTTATCATTTGTTAAATGTATTCTTACTATATCAATTTATTTATAATATATCAATGATAATCATAAATTGATGCTATATATAATAATACGAATGTTTTTTTTAGTGAGGATGACAAGTCTGTCTCATCTGAATCTTCTGATGGCTCAGATGCTTATCTCGACAGTGTACCCACTCGAAAAGAAGGTTGGTATTAATTACCAACTTTTATTTTGTTCAAATAATCCAATTAATATATTCTTATAACATTTTACTTTTTTAGAAGCGAGAATTAATAAGCTCAGGCTATACAATATGTCTACTGTAGGAGAAGAAAGACGTTGGTTGCAAGAGATTCTTTTAAGCGATTCCTCCGATAGTTCTGCATCAGGTTCTGATACAGATAGCCAAATCACAGAAGAGGATTTTCAAGATATGCTAAAGTTTCACATATTACGAAAAAAATATCAAGGTCGTTTTTATCAGAAACCAGAAGTAAGGACAATAATAGTTCAATAATAAATATGTTTATAAATATTTAATAGGATATTATAAAATATTCTTATTTTCAGAATATACAGTATCAATATTATAGTGCAGGTTTATTATCGAATTATGATAGATTTTTAGAGCATCAAAAGTTGATTGTGGGAAATAAAAAGAAGAAAGAAAAAAAGCCAGATAAAAAAATCATGAAGATTAAAAAGGAAAAAATTAATCGTCGCTCTGCATCTGAGGAACATCGTGTATGTACCGAATTTTATATTTATATTGATACTTGCGTCTTATATTTCCTTTTTATAAAAATGCTATCTTTTTAGAAAGGACAATATCCGGAAGGAGAATGGGATAAATCAATTCCCAGAGAAGAAGAGTTAGATGAATCCGAGTTAGAAGCTATAATGCGTCATCAACCTCGAGGTAGAGGGAGGAAAAAACACAATACTAAAAGTGTTGAAGTAATGACGATGAGAAGAAGAAAAATATGGGTGATGATGTCTAAAAAGGAATTAGGAAAAGTACAAAGGGCCAAAACTAATAATCATAAAGAAATGCTAATAAGTTGTAAGAAAGTAGCGCAGCATTGTATGAAATATTGGAGGCAGAAAGCCATGCAAGTGAGTATAAGTTAATACTTGAGTTATGTACTTAACTTCTATATATATAGTTGAATATATTATTTATCTCTGTCTCTATAATTCAGTCACAGAAAAACATGAAAGAAACTATCTGGCGGGCAAAACGCTTGACAAGAGAAATGCAATCTTATTGGAAGCGTTATGATCGAGTTGAACGAGAAACTAGAAGAAGATTAGAAAAAGAAGCTGAAGAACAACGTAAAATGGATGTAGAACTCATTGAAGTAAGAAAATATCAGATTATATAAAAATATATGTTTTTAACTTTTATTTTTTCGACTTTTTATATTGCTCTTCTTTTTCAGGCAAAACGCCAGCAAAGGAAATTAAATTTCCTTATTACTCAAACAGAATTATATGCTCATTTCATGTCGCGAAAAATAGATAAAGCATCAGCAGAGGAACAGTTGAGAATCTTGAATCAATTAGACGAAGAAAAGAATCCCAGACTTATTGGTATCGACGATTATGATAGGTACTTGAATTAAATGTATAATTTTATTTAAATATGTCCTAAAATTAATTACTTTCATAGCTGTCGCATATGATTAATAAAATTAATCTTATATATTTTATTAAATGTGCAGTGAAATTATGAAACATAAAGCAAAGAGAAATGCTACTGAAGCATTTAACAATGAAAAGGCCAGGACCAAGCAGTTTGATACAGCTGCTGCATCTCAAGAGTTACGTCTCAGTGATACACCTGAAAACCTGGAGCACCCACAACCTTCAATTTTCAAAGGAAGTCTGAAAGGTTATCAATTAAAAGGAATGAATTGGTTGGCAAATTTGTATGATCAGGTTTGTAACTATATATACACTATATATCATTAGGATTAAAATATATAGGAATAAAATATTTCTATTATATAAATATTATCTTCTAAATTTGTCAATTGTTTACAGGGTATTAGCGGAATACTGGCTGATGAGATGGGACTGGGTAAAACTGTACAATCCATAGCATTTTTATGTCATGTTGCCGAGAGATATTGTAAGCATCTGTAGTATTTAAACTTGATTATTACAATGTAATATTTTGTAAGCATTGTTGAAGCAGCTACAAGAAATAATTTGAAAATGAATATATAATTTGCAATTAATTTTAGCTGTTTGGGGACCATTTTTAATTATATCACCGGCTTCAACATTACATAATTGGCAGCAGGAAATGGCTAGATTTGTACCAGTATTCAAAGTAGTTCCATACTGGGGTAATCCTCAAGAACGCAAGATACTCAGACAATTTTGGGATACTAAAGATTTGCACACGAAGGAAGCTTCTTTCCACGTAGTAATAACAAGTTATCAATTAGTAATTACGGATTATAAATATTTTAATAGAATAAAATGGCAGTATATGATCTTAGACGAAGCACAAGCTATAAAAAGCACAAGCAGGTATATTATTTTAATTTTAGTTTTTTGTTATTATATAACAATTGTATAATAGCTTTCTATCTTTCTAATTGATATATTATATATTAATAATCTAATTAATGTATTTTAATTATTTTGACAGTATGAGATGGAAATTGTTATTGGGGTTTAGTTGTCGTAATAGATTATTGCTCAGTGGTACTCCTATACAAAATAGTATGGCAGAATTATGGGCATTACTACATTTCATTATGCCTACATTGTTTGATTCACATGATGAATTTAACGAGTGGTTTTCCAAAGATATCGAAAGCCATGCAGAGAACAAAACTGGAATAGATGAAAGTGAATAACTTTACATTAACTACAATATTAAACGAGAAATGATTATATTTTTAATTTTATAGTTTTAATTGTAAAATGTACATGTTATATATTTTATATTACAGAACATTTATCGAGGCTTCATATGATCTTGAAACCTTTCATGTTGCGAAGAATAAAAAAGGATGTAGAGAATGAATTATCTGATAAAATTGAAGTAATGGTGTATTGTCCGCTCACCACTCGGCAAAAGCTGCTTTACTCAGGTATCTTGATTTCTTATTTTTTCATGGATTAGATATTAATAACTAAATAATTTCTCTTATTATCTCTATAATACATTTCTCTTGTTTGTAGCATTGAAAAAGAAAATTCGAATAGAAGATTTGCTGCATTATACAGTCGGCGGAGGAGACACTGCATCTAACGATAAGAACTTTACTTCCAATCTAATGAATCTAGTCATGCAGTTCCGAAAGGTATACTTCTATTAAAAATATTTCTATCCTTTTTTAATATCAATGTTTATACATAGTAATAAATATATTACAACATAGTAAACTTTTGACAACCTTATACTTTTTCATAGTTTCAATATATATTTTTTAAATATATATATGTTTTAATCCAGTTTTTCTGAAAGCGAATACAACATATTAATTACAGGTCTGCAATCATCCAGAACTGTTCGAACGTAGGGACGCTAAATCACCGTTTTTTATGAATACGGAATTTTATAATATGCCTGCTTTGCTATACAATGAAGGATTTTTGCATTTAGCATTACCATCCAAAGATCATCTATTGTATAATAGGTTGTTTATATTTGCCGCGGAATATATTCACCGTTCTCTTCATTGCAACGAAGATTTGTGCGAAAATACATTTTCATTTAGTAGATTTATCAATCTATCTCCGATGGAATTAAATAAGACATTTATCGCTGGTACTTTATTCAGGTATGCAGCAAATATCGAGTTTGTTAAAAGAATAATTGATACAATAATTTCAATTTTAGTAAATATAACTTAAATCTTTTATATTTATAGATTATATTTGATTACGTTCATGGAGAGAAGATTAAGAATGGTACAATACTGGGAAGATTGGAACGTCGATAACAAATCGAGAACACCTACAAATCAGATGTTTTATTTGCCCAGAAAATTTGACGCTTTGTCAACAACATTACAAGATATATTTTTTACCAGCAAGATAATCGAGGGCGAGGCTTTCTATACACACACCAATCATACGATACATTCGATGCCGGAAACTGTCGCTCACAGAATACTTCGTAGTAGTAAAAAAGCTAATCAGCTATTAAAAGTAAGTGCATTTTACATTACGTAATATACATGCACATAGATTTAAAAAATTTGTAGAAAATGATGCAATGTGTCTTAATATTTAGTTACAAAGGATATTGCCCACTGGTAAAATGGAACAAACGGAAGATTCAAAATTGGCTCTGGTTCCCGAACATCCTCATCATCCGCGGCAGCCTATAATGCGATATTGCCAACAAACAACGATTCCTGCCTTTGTTTGCGATAATAATCCTAAGGTTTAATTTTGCTTAATGCAACAACAAAACGATCCTGAAACGAGGAACAATATATTCAATTTGCGCTTTATAATTGCAGGTTCAAGCTAGTCCGCGAAAATTATATGTCAGTAATAGTTCTGCAGCATGTGCCTGGAAGAGGCACGAAGAATGTGGTGGTCCGTTTGGTCAAAGACTACTTTGGCTCGGTTGCGCACGAGCACTTTCTGAAGAAAAGTTGGGCATTCGTGCCAGCCAAACAATATCAACGTTTTGTTATCAGCCGAAGGGTGGATTATCCGCGTGTGCCCCTATTAATGGATGGTCACATATCATTGTACCAGGTACATTCAAGTTTATATTATTATATTAATCAAATATATACTCCGGTAATGTATGATTCTATCAATTAATAAATATTAAATATAAATTCAATTATTTTAGATAAACAAACGTTAGTGACAGACGCTGGCAAACTTTCTGTACTGGATAGTCTTTTACGGCGTCTAAAAGAACAAGGTCATAGAGTGCTGATCTATTCGCAGATGACAAAAATGATCGACTTGCTAGAAGTATGTTTCACCTATCTGCTGCATTTAGAAACAAATAATCGCTTTAATATTATGGAAAATTTATTTCTTGTAGGAATATATGTATCATAGAAAACACACTTTCATGAGATTAGATGGTTCATCAAAAATCTCAGATCGTCGTGACATGGTGGCAGATTTTCAAAAGAGGTAATTTAATAATTTCTTTCTTTTATTCATAATTTATTGTAATGATATTTCGCAAATCTTTACTACTACTTTATTACTGTACAGTATTGCTTATGAATTTGATACAAAACTTGAATTTTTTAGTAATATAAGTACAGATTGTCTGGAATTTTAATAGGTTGGGAACAGCGTCAGTTCTTTATTACAAAATACGTTACTTATAATAGTTACGCCATGCTAATTAGAATATCATGCTATATACAGTTGCATATACCTAAAGCGTGATCCTGAGATCGCATGTTCTGTATGGTTCAGCCGGGCATAACTAATACGCGAATTAATTGCCGAATCGTTCCCATCTTGTAAACAGCTGCAGGTTTTCAAACGCGACAGCCACAAAACAGAGCTCTATTGCGCTATTATTAAACAGCATGCTTTGGTTTTTATAATATAATTTTCAAATTACTTCGAACAATAATATTTTAATGTCGCTATTGAGCGACAAATAAAATTAGCTAAAATTAGACTTTTTTCTTCCATACACCTCTTGTATATTTTTATTTCATATTTTTGAAAATAGGGAGAGGAGAGAATAAAAGAATATAATTTAAGATATTGAAATCTGGTGATCGTATATTCATATCTCGAGGGGGATTTTATTCTGAAAATCCTTCAAAGACACCGGGATCTCGGATTAATTTACATACAAAACAGCCGATGTCTTCATGTCTTGCTTTAGTTGAATCTGTGGGATTGTTTCGTTTTAGAGCGGACATATTCGTCTTTCTGCTCAGTACTAGAGCTGGCGGCCTGGGAATCAACCTCACCGCAGCTGACACGGTTAGTAATTCTATTCTTACTTTATATGTTTTTATTTATTCGTCACCTCGAGAGAGAGAGAGAGAGAGAGAGATTGATTTTCGGTTTCTATTCTTCCTGATAGTATATCAATTTAAGTCTATAAAGCATGAATTTTTTAAAATTTATATACACCATATTAATATTGCTCTTATTATGAATTTTGTGCATTCTATAAATGATAAAATATACTTTCTATACATTACAATAAAAGGAAGAGGCATGTGAAAAATGTCTACATTAAAGAATACTATATATTCCTTCCGTGCAAGATATCGCGAGATTGTCAATAACGTCCAATCTTTTATTATCGATTTAACAAATCTGTTATTCCTTTCGCGACGTTACATACTTGATTCAATACACATTTTCTACAATAGTATTGTAACGAATTGCAGAAGTTATGACTGAACACGATTATAGGCTCTATAAATATGTCTTAAAGATAAGCGTCTGAAATTAGAGTGTGTATACGTATATTACTGTGCGATTATACATATATTAATTAAAACAATTTTTTAAATTATAATTATATTTTTACCTCCTATTTTATTTTATTTACCTCCTGTATTGATTTATATATTATAGTTGAATTTTGCATTACAGTATTTAAAATAATTTGAAAAAAGTATATAAATTAATTTTATATATGGAAAATATTACGATAATTTGTACTATTTCACGTACCAATACTTACGTGTTACAATTTCTTTATGGATGCTGCAATTGCAACGGTGTTTGCAGGTGATATTTTACGATAGTGATTGGAATCCTACTGTAGACCAGCAAGCTATGGATCGTGCCCACAGACTGGGGCAGACTAAGCAAGTCACGGTCTACCGATTAATATGTAAAGGAACCATCGAAGAACGAATTTTGCAGAGAGCGCGCGAAAAGAGCGAGGTTTGCTTTATAACTCACTGTGTTTAGATGCTAAAAAATAAAGAACATATGCAGAAAGAAATTATTTTCATTGCAGATTCAACGTATGGTTATAAGCGGTGGAAATTTCAAGCCCGATACTTTGAAACCCAAAGAAGTCGTGTCGCTGCTTTTAGACGACGAGGAAATTGAAGCGAAATGTAAATATTTTAGCAACATTGTTACTTTATATTATTTTTATTTGATAATTTGATAATATTGTATTGTATTTATATTGTAATTTGTCAAGTTAAAATTCATATGAAATTATCCGAAGAACATACATGGCTCTATATTGAGAAATATTTTCTCTTTAAGAAATTCATGAAAATTAAAATTTCTAATGAATTAAGATCTATATCTAAAAGAAAAATGATTCCTGGAAAAGTCGTTAGATAGTCGGATTTTTATCGCCGTCACTATTGACCATTCTATCGTATCCGCACGGCAGGATGCGCGTGTATACACAAACACGTCTAAAATCAGCCGTGGGACGAGACGAGGGCGATCGAGGTGGCCACGATTACATTATGTTCGTTAGCTTATGCTAATGGCCTAATAAGGAATAATAATAAGAAACGGAGTAACGAACGCCGCCGCGTCCACTGCCTATAGTACAAGCTCGTACGTTCATATATTTCAGACAGCCAACGAAGCGAGGAAAGAAAGCAGCAACGAGCAGAAGAGGCTCGCCTCGAGTCGAACCTACAGTACAAGGAGAGGGACCGGAAGAGGAAGTTAACCGCGCTTCCGGTCAAGGTGAGCCCGGCGCCCTTATACACTGCTATCGGTCGCGTCGCAAAGATTTTTTTTAACCTTTTTTTTTGTCATTTTTTCTAACCATCATTTTCTTTTCTACCTTTTACTTCTCATTTCCCTACTTATATTATCAGTCTCACCGATTTTATTTTAATCGAATTCACGGTATCTTTGATTATTTTATTCAATAATTAGTTCCAGTTGTTAAACTCATAATTGCTCGATAAATCATTCTGAAAATATTCGACTCATAATGAGGATCAGATTAAAATTTGATAATTACATATTTTATGCTTAATTAAAATTAGAACTAATTCGAGTATCTTTTATTCATCTTGACTATATTTTTCATTATAATCTCTATTTTTCAGAACGATACAAAAAAACCGTGTCAGGCGGATGCTAATGGCGACAAAAACAACGATACCGTTTATGCGAATCTTAATGAGCCTAAGCCGGTCACCAATCCGATTCAGTCACAGCACCAGAACAATCACCATCAACAACAGTTAGAAAATATAGATAATTATAGTACGCCGACCAGCCCGGCTAAGTCAGAAGTACGTTTCCAACAAGATTTAACATTAAAAACTTTCTATTTTTATTAACGTATTTTTACATATTTTATATTTTATGCATGTTAATAATTGTTACTCTGATTTATTGCAATAATTATTACATTAGTTTCAAATAAAAGTTTAAAAAACAAAATAAATTTGAAAAAATATTTTTTGATGACAAATTTTAAAAGTATTGTCCTGTTTCGCGTCACTTTTTATATGTAATAGCGTTATATGATCCTTGATACTGATACCTCAATACTTCGATTTCTTTTTGCAGGATGAAACAAGCAACGAGGGACTCGTGGTTGATGTGGACGGTCCGGTGGTTTCTGGTAGCGATCTTCATGGCCAATCCAGAAGTAGTTTACAGTTTGGAGAATCTCCATCTAAAATAGCACGACTCGGACATCATTTCGCTTTCGGCGTGGGTGCAAATGCGCGAATGCGACAATCTGTACGCGGTGCAAGCAAACGTGGTCGACCACGAGGTTCTCGTAGGGGTGGGCCAATTGGCGGTAAAGGAAGAGGAATGCTTTTGATGCATCCGTCATCAAAAGTTTCGAACATGACCAACGAATCGTCGTCGACAGCGATGTCATCGATCGATGGAGGTGGATGCTCGAACGAGGTGTTGCGGCACTGTAAGTATTTGTATTATTTTTGAATAACCGCATTACATTTTTATTATATTCATCAGTAAAAATTTCATCAGTAAAGAAAGAAATATCAATATTGCATAAATAATAAAAATTGGCATTCATCAAAAATTAATTTCAATGATAAATATTCATTTTTTAATAATTATGAGTGATTTACAATTTGTCGTTTGAAATAATAATGATTCCGATATTTATTAATGTTTCTGTTTTAATTATCAACGCGAATGCGACAGGATAATTTGTATAAACATTTAACAAATATGATCTCCTTTGTTAGCTGCTATAAAGTACATATTTAGTCTCACAATCGCCCTCGTTTATATTTTTATCGAAGTTTATATAGTATTAGGCAGAAATGATTAATACTTGCCTAAATTAATATCGTAATAACGTTGAAAACATTTAAAATTAAAAGGATGCCGCGAAACGAAAGCTCGCGAGAAAGATGACTTCTTTCACGAGCGCGACCCCGTCAATCGATACCATTAATCCCGGCTAGCTTTTTCGTACGTCGTCTCCTCATCCCCGCTCTTATTTTACACCCTCGATGCTATCTTCCACGCACTTGCTCAGGTTCTCAGGGGACTTTGTGGTTCGCGAGAAGAACGCCCATGGGTCCATCGCGACCCCATCGTTGACCGATGTTGAAATTCCCTCGCGAGCACATGTGCACCCACGAGTATCGAGGGAGTAACAGTTGGCGCTCCTCCATGGGGCACCCTTAGAGACATTTGCCTTCCCCCCCTTTTTCTCGTGAGTCACTGCGACTCGTTTTGTAAACGACGAATTCAGGGCTTAGTCCTATGGGGAAAGCTTAGCCGAAACATTTGTTGCGCGACGCAAGTGCATTGTGAAATAAGGGTGTTCTAGAAATCTGCCAGTCATCGGAAATACGTAACGATTTTAAATAGTTCAAATCATACGAATAATATAAAATTCCAATTGTCAATAAGACCAAGCATTTAAAATTGCTTCGTATCATTATAACAATTTTATTGTTTTATTTTGAATAGAGACGCTAATTAACGTATATAATACAGTTTTTTCTGTACATTTATATTTATCTTCCGACACAACATGTGTTATTAAAATTATTCATTGCTTTACGAGCAGTAAGATTTTTCTCATACATTCTTTTAATGAAACGATTAATTTTCTCATATGAAGCAATATTGAGAGAACAAACATCGCTATGTGCTCATCCTCATGCATTAATTAGAGAGAGCTAGAAAAAGAGAGGGATACGAAAGGGTACGGCCGATAAGACGACCTCACGCAACGCCACGTGGACCGTGGACACGCAGTTGAACACCATACACGTGAATGCGTGCGTGCGTGCGTGCGTACGTGCGCGCGAGCGAGTGTTAACACATTCCGTCTCGTGCTACGTGTACATATGAAAGGAAAGGGGTCGGTCTCTCTCACTTGTCGTCGACTGGAAGACGAGGCGGACAATAGCAGGTGCGGAGCGAAGGCGACAGCTGCGATCGATGCTCTTCTTAGGTTTTTGGAACTCGCGTACTCTCTCTTTCTCTCCTCTTCTTTCTCCCCCCTTTTTTTCCTCTCCTTTTTTTTTCACCTGCGTCATCGTCATTCTCCTCGTCTTCTTCTTCTTCGTCACCGCCTTTTTTACGTGTCTTTTCTGTTCCCGCTTCATCCTTTTCTTCATTAGTCCTCAGTTATCTCCTTATCGAGATGCAGCGCGCGCTTGATCCAGCTGTCAATGTTTCGAGCTCTCACCGGCATGCGTCCAGCATTATTCCCGCTGATTATAAGTTACATCCCGCTTATTTTAACTGATAAATGGCTGTGATTAATGGGGATAAGTTTTGGACCGAGAAAATAAAATACGTGCTCAAATTAATATCAACGTAATCGCTTTTTCGAAAGATACATTATCGAGGACCCTAAACTTTCGAAATAATATTACTCTCGAAATAAAATCTGTATTTTGCATAAACGCGAAAGATTGAAGTCAGATTAATTTGACATTAAACACAATTCAACATTTTTTCATGCATACTTTTTTAATAAATCAGTATTTATATTAATTTATTATTACATTGAAGCATACATGATATTTATTAAAAGTTTTCAGTTTTTTAATTGGTTATTATTCAAGTTATTATTCAATTATTATTCAACATTTATTACTACTTTCAAATGCAACTGTAATACGTTTCAGTTGCATAATCCCGACATCTAATTTCCCCTGTCGTTTCGCGAAGTCAAATAAAAAAGGGACAGTAGGGTAGTACCCATAGGGTAGGGAGAATTACAGACCCTGTAAGGGGTTGAATGTTGTCGATTCGTGCCGTGCCTTACCGTACCTTACTGTGTCATCTCGTCCGTTGACTCTGCATCTTCTCGAATATCATATTTTCGTATTGCCATACGGGCTCTATTTTCAAATGATTATGTTTTTCCCATTCTGTCTACAATTAGTTTGCAGTTACAATTATTAACATTCTTATGCGAGACACGCAATCTGAAGATTTTAAATTAAAATCGAAATCTGATACTTATTTTAAATATAAAATTGTATTTGCGTCAAGTAGACTTAATGAAATAAATTCGACAAATTTTTGTTCTAATTATCAAAGCTTATAAATAAAGAAAAATAAATCAGATAGTTTTAACGTAGTATCGTAGATATTATAAAATAGATGCTCAAGGTGCACATAATTAGCAGTTTCATTTAACTGAATTTAATGGGCGGAAAATGGTTTCGTAAGATCTTGTAATCTCATTAAGTAATGCAATTTCTAATTTCTATTCTAATTTTCAATCTCGAGCTTCTTTTCTGAACCTTTTAAGGTTATCAGATATGATTAAATAGGAGATAAAATATAAAGTGAAGATGGTTTTCTTGCATGAGATAATGATAATAGCAGAATAGAATGAGGCAGAGATATAGCAATTCACATTCCGACATTCCGTGGATACTCCCAGTCTCTCTATCTCGAAAGTTTTACCTTTGCGCTCAGCGGGCTCTGTCTCGTGCGTTTGCACATTAAATATAAAGTTATAATATAGTTTACAATTTAATTTGGCCGTAATACAAGTTGTAAATTCATGGAAATTTCTATTAAATTACCTGGACGTTAGATAGCGAGTTTCATTACGTACAGACATGTAATGTTATGAATCTGTTTAATGCAAGGATACTCTCAGTCGCCTTTATCGCGGATCCTGGTTTATTTTATAGCTTAATAATTGTAAAGAATAATACTTTGCGCAGTAACTTTTGTTTGTAGTTCTACAAAATACAAGGCAACGTTGCACACGGGTCATTTCCGTATTTAACGATCAAAGGTATCAGGGTATCTCGATTTATTTATACGCGACTTTCGAAGATCACTATCTTAGATTCGCGCAAGGCGTCCTTTCTCCTCTTGCCACTCAATGCGATTCACGCGTGGAATTTTCAGAGCGCATTATCGCATCGCTGGCGAGTGCGACAGTTGGCGGCAGACAGACGCGCGTTTTCGCGTTTTCCACCCCTCGTCCATTTCGTTGAGTGTCCTCTTAGACCGTAGTGGCTGAAGAGGAATCGCTTCTTGAGCCATTGGGTACGTGCCGCGGAATGCCGACGAGGCGGCGGGATAAAGACGAAAAGGGCAAAATACGAGATATCCACGTTCGAGATGAATACTGATTTTCGCATGCATAGCGATGGGAAAATCCTTCCCCGAATCGGTTCTTCTTGAGAAGTCAATCGATACGACTCGAGAAAATCACGAGTTGGAATCTTCCAGGGGACGCTTTCCAGGTATTTGTTACGTAGTATTTTTCCTCCGCGCTGTGTCGAGGAACGTAACAATGGCATTCTCTCACGATGCTCAAATAACGCGTATTTGAGCATCGTACTTCACCTGCTTATTTAAAAATCGTAGGAACTCGCGTATTGGATATATCTATTCTGCGCTTCTAAGAAATATAGCCTTCGTCTGTCGTGGGAATTTTCTTCTCGATCTGCTTCCTCGCGGGAGTATGTTGTTAATTGTGCAAGATGTTGTACAAGCATTGTATAATCGATACTTTTTCCCATGGTATTTAACTCACGAGTGATAATTTGGGCGTTTCGCGTCTCTGCTAACTGGTTAGCACCTCGTAGTTCACGAGTCTTGAACGTGTCGTTTCTCATATTTGGCCACATTATCAGGATAACCGATAAATAACCGATTAACTGGCCGAACCAATCAATATTAAACTCATGTCTCGTGGAGTCTGTGCATCTGTTTTGCGATAATCGTAAACGTTACAATTACGTTCATCACGACGTCTAATTATTGCAATCAATCTGTTCTCGTTATTTCACGAAATCCCGGATCGCACATCTCGTACAAACATGAACGAGATATAATTTGAAATTAACAAACTGAATTTTGACATTAAAAGAATCTTTAATAAAAATCACCCAAATACATGCAACATATTTAAGTAATTTTATCCTTATATTTCGGTATTTTGTCGAATTGTATCAGAACGAGAAGGTGTCGCTACAACGGCGGAATTTTCAGCAGAACTTCCTGGAACGGAAAGAGCTTTTTTGTGTCTTAGGGACCCCGGCGACTTCTGAGCCTGCAGACGGAGACGGTCCCAGCACGGTGGGTCCACTGGGTCCAGTGGGCACTTTGATACCTTTATCAGGACGCAGTGGTATGGCGGGGATTCGTCGTGGACCAGGTAGGCCGCGATTGCGACCGACTGGGCCCGGGCATCAAGGCTACCGCACCTCCGGCCATCATCACGGCAAGAAGATCCAGCGGCCGTTGCCAGTACCTATCAGGTCCCATCAGACGGTCGCGGGTCAGCAGAAAGCGTCCTCATCGTCGCAGAAGCGTCCCGGCGTTTCGATGACCGGCACGTCGTCATCGTCGCCGTCGTCCTCAACTGGGATCGCAGCTGCGAACTCAACGTCACTGTTAGCCTCAGCATCGTCGTCGTCATCGTCCTCGATGTCGTTGGCGGAGTCGCGACCTTTCGGATTTTACACGCAGCAACAGCCACGCGCGGGATCATCGTAGGATTTCGCGATGGAGGAACAGTGACTCGGCTTCGAGCAATTCCTGGTGAGACAACGCTCATGACGTCGATAAGACAGCTCTGCGTTTTCTCTCTCCGCCAGGTAATCTCTTCAGCCGGATTATTCGCGATAATCGATGAGTGTGTGGAGCTTAGTGGAACATAGTGAAAACACATTCTCATGGCTTACGGTTTATTTTTCAAAATTTCAGACTTGATTAAAATATCACGCATATATTTATTATATATCCTGTGAGAGTTTTAACTTTCGCCAGTGATGTTTCCGTGCGCGTGACTCGAGCGTGCAATTCCGATGAACGTTAGATCCCTCGTCCCGCTCCCCCGTCCCCTTTTCTCATTTAGGATTAAATTGTAATTATATGTGAAAGGAGGCAGCGATTGACAATATCTAGGCACTGTTACGATTATGATTACGATTATATTGCACAATTATATTTATTTTAGTGTGGCGTAAGAAACACGGCGGAACTCATCGTCGGGCGTTAGAAAATACAATACGTCGACGTTAGGTACTTAATTCGATGCTTGCCTTTGAATCCTTTTCGGATTCATTTCCTCGGTTTTTTACAGCAATTTGGATCGAGCTCTTCGATTAAGCCGCGCAAGAAACGAAATTCTTGCCGGGACATTTATCCGCCTACGGGAAGTGAAAGGGGTCGATTTCTGTTATTAATCAAGTCGATCTGATTCTACGTATGTGGTACAAGTGTAGCTCTCGTTTTTAACTCTAAGTGTACAATTAGATAATCGACACGACGTGTTGCCGCACGCACGTCGGCGCCGAATTCTGACGACGATCATCGACAGATCAGATCCCCGGTGAACATGTCGACGGAAAGGGGGACGAGAAGGTATTTTGGATTTGGAGCCACCTCTGTCCTCTCTATCGATCGCTCTCTCGGCGTCTTTGTACATTGTTCATTAATGATAGCATTATTCCGTCACTAGACTCGGCTAGCCGATATTTTTTATGCATGTTACGAGACGTCGTTAGGCCAATTCAATTTGTAAAAGAATAGTATTTATATTAGCAATAAACAGATAAAAATTCCATCTTCACGAATGCCTCGCAAATTTTATTGCAGATTTTATACGCAGATATACGCTGTAATTTTAAGGCACTTCTTACTTTCTCGCATTTTCCTCCACCGACGAACGTTTTAACTGACCTTAATCGATTTTTCCTTAACAAAAGTTCGATTAAGTGCTTTCTAATATTTTTTAAAAATATTTTAACAACCTGGTTTTGAATTAAAAAATAATAGCAAAGTTTACATTTTTAATCAATTGAAAAATAAATTCTTTATTTTTTTCATGGAGAAGAAAACATAAACGTGAAATACGAAATGGAATAATATAATTTCTATACGAAATCGTTCTCTTATATTTCTGCTACTTTCGATTCTCGAGAAACATGCAAACGATCGTCAGTCGAGTGCGGACGTGAGGATTCTGTACGATAATAACTGATCAACGAAGCAGCGTCCGAAAGCTGGAAGTGCCGGTTAATGGTGCGAGTATGCAGCTGTCGGTGGAGCCGCGTCATCATCTGCGTGATTGGGATCAAGCCGTGCGCGAGGAATCCTTCGTGCCTTCGTGATTCCTTTTATCTGATTGCGCGAACTACGAGAATCCCATGCGTAGCGCATTTTTGGAATTAATTAGCGAATATCCCTTTCCTGTCGTAAGTCGGTTAGGAGTTCGTTGGTTTCCAACTGTTGCCGTTAAATTCCTCCAAAAGCCGCGGCTAAGTGATACACGACGCGCGCGATTGCTGTATATATTAACTTATTTTGGATTGATTTAATTAATTTAGGCAGAGATATTATCGTAGCTTCAAGATATGGCGCGATAATTTTATTTACCTCGAATTTCGTGTCTTAATACATATGTACCATTATAATTTAGGCACGGAAGTAATTAACACTCTACATTGTTTTGCAATATAAATGGATGATTGTAAGTCAGCTCACGTTGTCGCACGCGCGGTCGATTTCCCAATCAATAACAACAACAACAACAACAACAACAATAAGAAGAAGAAACAAAGAGTTGTACTCCTACTTCAACGGAAGGTGAACATGCGTCGACACAATTGCAACCCGCATACTATCGATATCGTAGGTCGCAGGTTCCCTGCGATATCAAGGCCGCTGTCATGGATAAGGACGGACCACCACTCAATGGCATTCAAAAAGCATATTGGGTAAGTACGGTAAGAAAGAAAAAGAACGAAAATGTGGGAAGAGAGGACACGATAGGGGTTGCAGTTGGACTGAATGCAGAAAGCAATATTAAGTTATCACGACGATCGGCTTCGTCGCTTCCTCTCTTCGCTATAAATAGTGGCCATAAATAAATAGAGACTGAACGTCATCGTATTGCAACACTTATGTACGATTACATCTATAAATTTTATCGAACACAAAAGATGTGAATATTTGTATATATGCATGATAAATTTTTAACTACACTGAAAAAAAAAGTTCTAGTAAAAAACGAATGAGTCAGAAAATCTTGTAGGATTTATCAAATATTCTGGATATTATAATAGAAATTCTGATTATTATAATAGAACTCAATACTTTATAACTTATAATAACCAGAATTCCTATTACAATAACCAAAATATTTGATCAATCCTACAAGATTTTTCTGATTTGTTCGTTTTTAACCAGAATTTTTTTTCAATGTAGAATTTTATTTTTTGCGACGCCTTTTTGCCTTTTAAAGAAAAAGAAATTACGTGTATATTTTTAGAAATTATTTATGTTCCAAGCATTGATACTGTAAAGCAGGGTCCACATTACCGAGCCAAACGTCGTCGCGAGCCGATCATAACGTCCATATTACCGAGCCGAATCTTTTCGGCTCGACAATATGAATGCATAATCGGCTCGCGACGACGTTCGGCTCGAGGTTTGGCTCGGTAATGTGGACCCTACTTTATAATGAAATAATGACGATCATAACAATGATAACTGCATATTTTTACACAGTTGTATTGAATTTATCGATGTCGTTTTCACGTTTTTTGTAAAGGGTATTTTCAACAATTTTTATAATCGAATTGTTAATTATTTCAACATAATCTACGATTGCACGCTAGCTACGCGTCGACTGATCGCTTCGCGTCGCACGCGCTGTCACGCGAGAGAAGAGCAGGACTCCGTCCGAGACCTTGCGTCGCACCTGCTACTCTCAGGTGTACGCGTCTTTTATCCGGGCGCGATCTCGGTGCATCTCTCTTTCTCTCGTCCTTTTGTACGTCGCGAACGAAAGAGGCGTACACGCGAGGCACGCCGCTGTTTCGAGTCCGCGATTAATTGCTCACGCGCGCTTGACAATCCTGGCCCAATTAATCCGGCTATCTGGCGCGGCTGTCGTCCTTGTACGATCGTAGACGATAGGTAGTAATAATCATGAGTAATATGAGCGAATAGGTACAAGAATAGTTCCTAATGTCACCTAGACTTAAAAAAGTTCTGTGACTTTCCGAAAATGGGATGAGGAGCTGCTGGGATTTGAACCCTTCTTTCACTAATTACTCGCACATTAGCACAAAGCCACGCGTCGTCTCAGGCGGTAGATAAACCCGCACGAAAATATTTCAGACGTGAATTTTTATGAAGTAATTTTCACACGATACATTTCGCTACTTGCCTCTTCACTGAGAGAAAAATATATTTACTTTTGGTTTCAACAATCAATTTTATAATATTTCTAACGATAATTATGATCAACGTAATGATACATATAAATATGATTAACTCAACTATAGTTAAGTTAATCATATTTTTATGTAGGTATAGTATTTATTTCTAGTATGTATAGTATGTATTTCTATATATGTAACTATAGTTAAGTTAATCATATTTCGTGTTAGAAATATTATAAAATTATGGTTGAGGCCACAAGTAATTATATTTTTCTCAATCAGACGCTCGAATATTTGACGCCCATGAATGGTGATCATAACGGGCCGCCGTGTGTCCTTTTAAATTATCCAGTACATCTGTACAGTTAATTAATTCTCGAACGGCAATGAGATCGATACGCAGTCGGGAGACAAATCGTGACTTGAACTTGACAGTCGCAGGTGCGAATCGCGAAACGAGTTCCTTCAAGTTCATTGTCAACCACCCTGCATTTTCGATTAATATTTTTCGTTCTGGGATGTTCAGAAGCAAACAGAATCTGCTAATTGGTAGTTAAATCTGCTAACCAGATTTCCTTTACGATGCAGACTGTGTGATTTTCTTGGTATCTCACTTCTAATTTTAAATAATTTATTCGCGTACCTGGAGAAAGGGCAGGAAATGGTAATTGCGAGAAAATGGATAACGAACCTGTGAGATTCATTTATCAATGTTCGCCGATCGAACGTACGATATGACAGATCTGTACGAAAATCAACAGGTAAATCAGCTAGCGAAATAGTGGAAATCCCCTTATCTTGACATCAACGTCAAATTAGCCAATTAGTGTCAATTATTTCGATCGCGCGATTTTACCTCGTAAATTTATGATTTCAAGAATTTAATCAATTTTTCTCGAAACGTACGTCATTGTCAGATGTATAATAATATGTGTCCCGTAAATAGATTGTCGCGAAACACTTTTCGCCAGTATAACGAAGCTAATCTTCCATCTCCTCGTCTCTTTCGAAAATCCATGATCAATTATCGTCCCGCGTACGTAAATCCGACCCACGAAATTACGACGTCCTTGGGAGCGCGCGCCTCTCGTCGTTCGTCCAAGAAACGTTCGATGGTGGGATAATTTGACACACGCACGATATTGTAATTAGAAGGGTAATTACGTAATTATGAATTAATATGGTGCGCCGTACTCCTGGCTCTCTCTTCCTTCGATCGCATCGGCAAGCAGTCGGCCGTGCGAGCGAGCGAGCGAACGTTCTCCGACGTCGTCGTCTATGCCAATTAGGCGGCAGGTTGCCACGAAAATTAAAGCTTTTATTTCGGCGTGCGAACGCACGAAATTATCGAAGCGAGACGCGAAGCAGGCCCTGCTCCCTTCCGCACTTTCGACCCACGATGCACTCGATGTACGAGCTTCTGAGGCCCAAGTCTTGAACTTGTATGAAAAATTTTCGTAAATAACGCTGTGCAGTCACTGATTGCTGTATATCTTCTAGATCTCAAATCATATACCAATCAGTGACTGCGCAGCGTTATTTACGTGTATGAAAATTTTTCGTACGAGTTCAAGAATTGGGCCCCAGCTTTAAACACAGTGTATATTAAAATGTCCACGATTTTTAAATACACTGAAAGAAAAATATAGTTACTTTTGGATCCAATCACAATTTTATAATATTTCTAATGATAATTATGGTTAACATAATGATGCATGCACTGAAAAAAAAGTTCTGGTTAAAAACAGATCAGAAAATTTTGTAGGATTGATCAAATATTCTGGTTATTATAATAAAATTCAATACTTTATAACTTGTAATAACCAGAATTCATGTTATAATAACCAGAATATTTGATTAATCCTACAAGATTTTCTGATTTGACCGTCTTTAACTAGAATTTTTTTTGTAGTGTATATTAAGTCAAATATGAAAACATAAACGTTATAGAAAGGACTGAATTTTTTTTATGTACTTTTTTTTTCATATTGCATCGTTTTCCGCGAGTGATTTGAACTTACGAACAATAAATCTATATGTGATAATAGGAAGGACGATTTTGTATTTCGTTATCCGTCTGCAACTTAAGAGCCAGCTCGCGATAATTTTAGCTATGCGGTTTGTAAAACTTGTAAAAGAAGGAGAACCCGAGACACACCTGGCATTTGCCGCTGGCAAATTAGGATTTTACGAATTCAGATGTATACAGTTAGGTGTTTCGACGTACGGAACAGGTTGAGCGCGTTCGCATTTGCGAGAATAAGCGTGGCTTGCTCTCGTCACGAGACAATTAACGACATCGTTAAGCCATGAACGTACTCTCGCAATTGCGGAGTAAATATGTGTGGTTTTGCGCGTAAAAGACGCGCTACGTGTGGGTCAATTAACGGCATCGTTAAGGCGTTGAAACTCATAATCGTGAGACACGCAGATTTTATAAAAAAAAAGGAAAAATGACTCGCGTTGGCAGTTTTCTCTCTCTCTTCTTTACATTCGATTTTGTTTAGACCTGTGCTAATTTTAGAAAGTCCGTTGTTCGATAAAATAATACTATGCCTATCTTTGACGAAATAAAAAAATAAATAAACGAAATGATCTCAAGAAGAAAATTTAAGAGCGTATTTTTAGGATTTTCAGGATTTTAAAAAGGCATCTCTTGATATTAAATTAAATTTTTCTTTAAGAAGTATTTTGCAAGTTTATATACAATTATCTATTGCAATACTCGAATATTCGACGTTACACTGAAAAAAAATTCTGTTTAAAAACGGGCGAATCAGAAAAATCTTGTAGAATTAATCAAATATTCTGCTTATTATAATAGAACTTATACTTTATAACTTGTAATAACCAGAATATTTGATTAATTCTACAAGATTTTTCTGATTCGTCCGTTTTTAATCAGAATTTTTTTCAGTGTAGATACTTTGGTAATTTAATTAATGTGAAGATGGAATCATTTCTAAAATCAACCTTGTGAATTAAACTTATTCCATTCTCACACCAAACCTTAGAATTTCTCTCTGGTAAACTTACAATTAGTAAGAACATTTCTCGAGAACTCGGAACGCCGATTGCAGTTTCTCGCTCGGGTATAGCCAGGTCTAAGGACAGGGACGTCGGGCAAGTCGAGCGTCGGTGGCGGCGAGGCACCGAGCGTGCTTCCTGCTGCTTGACCGGAAGTCGCGAGTCAGAGGCTCGGCTCTACGTAGGCGTTACGCTTCCTTACGCGTATCTACACCGTCTCGCTCCCAGTTTCGCTGCCAGCCCGCCCGCTACTGCCCGCCTGGAAGTATCGTTGAGGCTCAAGGACATCGTTAGATTAGTTGAGATGTAGCACCGCGTTTCATTCATAATCCTAGAAGTTTGAAAGATTGGGGTTGAATCAAACAGAAGTTTATTATTTCCCGCTTTCAGGCTCGACCTAGCTCCCTTGCAGTTTTAATTTGAGTTTTAATTATCGCAATGTTCAATAAAGAATTCCGTCGCAGAAAGAAAAGACGATAGCAGAATCATACGGTTGCAAAAGATCGACATTAATTGAATAAAACTTCGTTTTGCATTTAAATCCGAAATTTATATTTTTAAAGTTTCAACATACTTAATCGTTGAGTCATCAAAATATCCTATTAAATTCTAATAGAATGTAATATAAATAAGTAATATAAATAAATTAAGAAAATTTTGAATTAAAAAGATTCATGAATGTATGCATAAAAGAACACGCAATTACTTATATTTCTTTTTTTCCTTCGCAAATCAATCTTTATCAATTTATTAATTTATTCGCGATAACAAATAAAGCTTACGATAAATTGCACGAGAAAAATCCACGGTAACAGTCGATGCATTGATAACAGAAATCAGCAATTCAAATTGGAAAAAACAGTTTGGCTTGCTTCTTGATTGGCTGTTTATGACTCGTTATTCGTTATGGAATCATAGTAGAAGAAAACCATACATGTCATAAACCAGCACGTTTGATGTTGATATTTCGGCCGATTAACGTGTGCTTATTCTTCGGTCTTGATAGTTTCTCCTTAATGTTAACTCGTTACCTTACCGCGGGCATGAATATAGAACGAAGGGGAATGCTACGAAGGTGGTCTCAACCGTACATCCGGATGATATAAATGAAAAATTCAACTTCCTCGGTAGCCGATATTGTAGCCGAAAGAAATTTCTACCGAGAGTTTTCCCGATCAAGGAACTGAAGTTTGTGCGTTCCATTAATTTATAGGATTTCTTAACAAAAAAAGCTATTTTAAATTAGTGTAATTGAAAGTTGAATTGCGCGTATAATATTAAATAAGTTCGTACAAAAAGAAATAATAAATATGTTTTATTGTGCATCTATTCGGATATTTGCTACTCAGTTACACAACACTTTGAAATTTAATCAATTGTAATAAAATTCTAGTAACTTTCCAGTCGACACAAAACATCAATTACATTACATATCTATGTTATAATTTCGCCCTCAACAATGAAAATGAAAACAATGAAATGTAATATAACACATATTGTTATATTACATTTATATTGTTGAGTGCGAAATATATACAGATGTAATGTAACTGATGTTCTGCGTCGATTGGGCTCTTATGAAAACTTTTTGGGGATAGATTTTAATTACCCGTTTAACAAGTCCTTTAAAAGTCCATTCAAAAATCGATTTAGAATATCCCGAATATCGCGAGCCCGTTGTTGCTGTAATAGAACGTTTTCTCCCGAAACTTTCGTAGTCGCGATAAGAGTTTAAAATACGACGTGTCGGATTTCAGAAGGACGAACTTTCTCTATTTCTTACTTAGTTCGCGGGGTGGGGAAAAAAAGGGGCGAAAGCGGTACGCGCGGGGAATCGTACGAAAGAATAATTTCTCCGCTGTCAAGCTCTTCGTGGCTCGGAAGAGAATTATCTTTCGGTCCGTGCACTCGACGGGGAACCTAATTTCAGTCTTCCTGTCATGGGAATGTGCGCACTCCCTCCCCCCGTATTGTGATCTAAAACACGTACCGCGCGATTCGAGAATAACAGTCTCCCTGCGGTGGAAACTCATTCCTTCGCCGTGCCAGTTCGATAACCTGCCTCGTTATCAACGTAACGCCGGACGATCGATATTTATTGTCAATAAATAGTATCCTATTGTGCCAAGTGTTCCGAGAGCTTCGACGTTAATTCTGCACCGAGAAAAATATCGAATATCTTTTTAATCGGATAATCCAATTACATAGTAACAAACGGATACATTTTTATCTGATCAAGTCATTCTTTTTATTCGATGAAAATTTGTACGGATATACAAAGGAGCAACAAATTTTCCAATTAAGTTTTCGGTTACTGCGTTTTTATTGGATAAAAGTATCCAGCATTGATCGAAAAACGAAATTAATCGTATACACTATTTAATCGGTTTATTCGATGGAAATTTTTCCCAGTGTGGTGAAAGTCTTTGAGAACGACTTAAAAGTGGTCTGAAAGTAATTATTTTATTCGCGATATATCATCTTGTCTTTTTTTTTTGCAGTTGCAAATTATTCATCAATACAGCAGTAAATTAATTGTGCCGTCAATATTTCAGTACACATTTCATATAATCGTACACAGAAAAATATTCATTCTACAGTTGAGAAAAGCAATTACTTATTTAATTTTATTTTGTTTAAGTAATAGTTTTCTTCAGCAAAGAATATTTTCTTACAATGATAGTTTAAGATGTACTCGTTACAAGTCCAGAATATGTTTTAAGTAAATGTGATGCTTACGATGACTTTATAGATAGATTTATATCTACCGGATATATAAACTTACTAAATACTTAGAACAAGTATATTTACTCGTAGATAATATATATTTTTCTGTATGGGATTTATTCCGTTGGCGAACCCTTGGACGCTCTTCATTCACGATCATCGATGCCGTCGATATCGACGTATCGATGCTCGTGAAAGGACCCCTTCGGGATTTCAATTCAAGAGATTAAATTAATTCGCGCGCAACGACACAAGGCAATCAAGTTAATGGCCTCGTTTATAATGACTACCTTCACCTTGCTTTCCGTGCACACGATCCTCCTCCGACGATGCGCCGAAGTCCTTTCGTGTCTTCCCCACTTGGCCGTTTTCGGGCAACGACTCTCGACTCGATTTTATCGCCGTTTCCTCCGTCTCTCCTTCCTGCTTCCTGAGCATGCGAGTTACTCGACGCCGATCGTTCCGCGACTACCGAGGTAAATTTCGTTACGGAAATTAGCGATTCAACGCCAAACGCGCGTCGCCCCCTTACAAATTAAGGCCTCGCCCCTGCCCCGTTACACGCCCGTGCGTGTAAAAAGCGCAATCTTACCTCGCCGGGCATAATCTTAAATATGTATCCTCATACGCGATAAACCATCCCCCCGGCACCATCAGATATACCCGTAGGGGTACGTAGCGTGTACATACGCTGATAAACTCCGACTTCTCGACTAATGTTCACGCTTGTGAAGTCTATATCTTATATTTCAATAACTTTCGATAATGACACAATGACATATCGTGAAAGAATTTATGACGATTACATTATAACACGCTAATTATTTTTTAAGTGGGTTATAAAATTTGGAGATAGATTTTTCTTGAGGCAATGGTTTTTTTCTATCACACACAGAAAAATATATACTATCTACGAGACATATACGAGAAATATACTTATTCTAAGTACTTGGTAAGTTTATATATCTGTAAGTCAATCATAAAGTCATCATAAGCATCACATTAACACTGAAAAAAAATTCTGGTTAAAAGCGGACGAATCAGAAAAATTTTGTAGGAATGATCAAATATTCTGATTATAATAGGAATTCTGGTTATTATAAGTTATAAAGTATGAGTTCTATTACAATAACCAGAATATTTGATTAAGCCTACAAGATTTTCTGATTCGTCCGTTTTTAACTAGAATTCTTTTTCAGTGTAAGATTTATTCAAAATCTACATTATTTGGAAATTCTACTCATATTGAGGAATCTTTTAAAATGTAATGAAAAATGCAGATTTTGGAATCGTTTCCAAGTTTCTTGTTCTCGGCACTCTCCGAGTCCTTTCGAATTTTTTTTGCGATCTGATTCTTCTTGGATAACTAGAAATTCATTCACGCTATTCTTGCTGATTGTAATGATCACTATATTGATGGTTATTCGTTTGATGAATAATTTATGAAAAGTGTGCAACGAGCGTCGAATGTGAGGCTAAAATTAGATACATCAGCCGACTTCGTTGCACTTTTGTCGTCAGCCTCGAGACGGCGGTCCCCGCCTTTGAAAGCAAAGAGGATTGCGCCGTCGATCGAGCACGCATTCGTGCAGCGAAGCAGTGTCTCCCAACCTGTGCACCGCGGATTCACTTCCGGTCCTGTGGGCTATTTCTTTGGTGGTCTTTGGAAAGTTCCACAAAAAGGCACGTAGACGTAATATTAGCGTCACGTGAGTCGAATCGTGAAACCCCTCGTTGTATAAGGTACAACACGACGCAGGCCGGAAGTGAGTTTTGAAAATGTGTACTCCGTCACGATGTTGCGCGTCGAGTTTGTTTAAGGTGAACAGATTTTTCAACCGCTTCGGGAGACTAATATATTTTCTCTCTACTGTTTTATGTTCCCCTTATTTTCTGAAAAAGAGAATATGCATGTATTAAAATTAAGATTATAAAATAAAATAAAATTTATCGATTATGTCTTATAATTCGGTAATTAAGTATGATAACTCTAACGAAATTATCTTTTCTGATAAGCAATATTCCTGTTTAGTCGCATTTAGTGTCAAGATATGAACGCGGATATGAAGGGAAAAGCTCGCGTTGGAAAGTCGAATCGGCGGAAAAGCCGGTAGCGAGACGAGGAAAATCGGAAAACGGCGTGGAGAAGCGGACAGAGAGTAGTAGAGAAGACAGGAGAAGACTTCGGGAATTGGAAGTGGCGCGTGGCGATGCCGAATATACGTATCGGATGCCGCCAGATGTTGCGGTGAGGCCAGCTGTTGCGCACCTCCGCTCTGCCCTCCTTTGCTTTTCCTCGCAGCTTTTCGAGAGTGCCGAGCAGGTACACGCCTCGCTATATATAGAGTATAGAGTACTCGCGCTCGTTGTTCACTGGTGGTATAAACGCCACTGGTCGGCACACAGCGCGTCTTAAACGTCCCCGTGTAATATCGCGAAATTGACGCGAGTCAAATGTTGGTATTGAAAGAGAAAGCGTAGGGAAGACGTGGCCGGATACGAAGCTACATCTAGATTACGTCCCTTCGTTCCAATTCCCCGTGAGTTTAGCGTTCGCCGAGCTGTGAATCGAATGTTAATGCTTTGTTAACAATTTAATTTTAATAAATATAATTGCAGCCGTTTAACACTTGAGCTTCGTGCTCGTCAATTAAAACTTACTCAAGTAACTCGATTTAGTCAGAATCGCTTTATGTCCGGGACAAATCCATCGCGCTGGACTGAGTGGATAGAAACAGGTTCGTGACCGTAACGAGAAGCAGCTGAGTTTACGTTTGATCAATTAATTACGGTAGGCATAATTGTACTTCGCGTGAGAGCACCGTCGCAATTCGTTGCGAGAACGCTACGAGCGACTTTTTCAAACTTTTCAGTCATTTTAAAGAAATAGTGATAATGATAAATGATCTATATATGCGAAACGGAACAAAAAAATATTCTAATATTCTTAATTACATTCTAATTACAAAGATAATTTGACGAAACTTACAATATGACAAAAATAAATTTTTCAATATTATTTTTTCAATGCATTGAAATAAAATTGAAATTAATTAGGACATCAAATTTAAAGGGGTGCATAAATATCATTTAAATGAACTCTTAGGAAAACTGAAAGTTATGAAACTAATATATGAATATTTCGCATTGGCTTATATTAATTTATAATATTGCAGTAGCGTCTTTATCGCTAACAGCAGGAGCGACGGTGGCCCTTTTCAAACGTTATTTGCTCCGCGAAAGTGGACGAGCTCTTTGGCGTAATGGGCTGGCTACTGGGACTCTTCTTCTTCTTCTTCCTCTTCTTCTTCTCTCGCGAGCAAGCGCCGCGTTTATAGGCTTGTAATAAGCGTCTTCTGGCGCTACGAATGGCTCGAGGGCGAGGATTACGAGGATTCGTTCTTTTCCTTTATGCAGGTTGTGTGCGCGGCATTGCGATCGTCGCAGCCTGGTAGAAAATAAAATAGACGCATTTGAGTAAAATTTAGAATTTATTCCGCGAAGTTTAATGTAACGATTGAAATGGAAAGTCGGTTTTGAAACTGCATTCGATATTTAGTAACGTTAGATTTTTCAAGCAAGAGTTTCTTTTAGATTCGCCATAATTTTTCGAGAACGAATGAAAAAGCAGTTTTGTTCCGCCAGGATTAGCCTGTGGTCCTAGAAAGTAGCTGAATTCCTGAATACCCTAATTAACCCGCGACCGTGAAGCATTGATTGCATTTTATTCGAAACGCGGTAATTCGAATCTGCATACTTAGCGCGGCAGAAGAGTAGGGAGGCCTTGAACAGAACTCTCGCGCATAACTAATACCTCGTAACTAAACATAGAATGCAAATGGGGCGTGAGCGGTCAACTTTGTGATGTCGAGAATGTTTTCTAACGCGTTTCTTCAAACGCATATACAAAAACTAATAAAACGTCGAAAAAATGAAGATCCCAATGTCCGATCTGCCCAATGAACTGAGTGAGCTTTTACAGAAAGTGTTTTATCTACTTGAAATGATAAAACTTCAACGTATCTAAAAAATATCTATTGTAAGAATTTCTTTAAAAATCTTCAAATGTGTTAATTCTCTTTTCATGTTTTTTTTTTATCACTTTGGTAATAAACTTCATTTTAGATTAAAAAATGTCGGAGAAATTTTCTCCTTATAAATGACAATTCCGATTAACTCACCTACTTCTGCTATTGGAATTATCCGAGAGTCTTCAAGGACCGCCCCGATCTTTTCCAATTATTTCATCGTAACATTTCATCTCTGTAGCCACGTGCCGGCGGTTTCCTTTTCTTCGAAAGGGAAGAGGGGGGGGGGAAGTATCCTCGATCTCTTCGAGGAGAATAAGATAGGAAGGAAGTGAAGCGGCGCGGGGGAAGAGCGGAGGGGGTCGAAAGCGAATATCCTTCCTGTTTGTCCTCGCGAAGCGGGCAGCTGCTCTCGGATTTGAGCACGTGCTACCACCGTGCGCTAGGATAGCGCCTTGCTCGCGCGGAAAGAGGGCCCGGACGGATAGAGGGTCCGGTGGTAGGTCTGTAGGTTGGTAGGTGGAAATTGGTTGTATGCGTACGCACGTGTGCGCACGGCGCGATATCGTCCTCCACGTGAAGCTACCACTCTCCGCGCATGCATGCGTGTCTCCCTCCGTTTCTGCGACTCGACCGACTCGTGTTGCTCGCTGTTCCCCCCTCGTGTATGTACCCCGTGCGAGGCACATGCCCGAGCAATAAGATTTTATAGCTTCCTTCGCGAAGAGGGTGGAAGGACCGTGATTCCTTCGCTCGTTACTCGACGAACGTAACTCTCTCGTGGTAGGTAATTTATCTATCCTATTCTCCTCTTTTATCACTCATCGCCTCGTTTATTTTTGCTTCATTTATTTTTCCTTCTTCTTCAAACATTGTTTTACTACTTAAATGTCGCGAGTTGAAACTTCAGTCCGCTCAGATAGGAAACTTTTGTAATAAATAATAAATACAACTTTTGCTTTCCATTCACAACATTTCGCAATAATTGTCAAAAGATTATTCTGCAAAACGCATATCTTTTGTTAGAAAAGAATTTTATAATTATATGTTGGAAATATTGAGAACATTATGAAGAAAAATTACTTAGTGTTACTTGAAAAATAATTGTACAATTTTATGTTGTTACGGTTTTTACAATAATTAATTTCTGAAATATGTTCAATAATAATTGTGTTAAGATAATTCGCTCTAATATTACAATTATATAAGAATTTATTTTATAAGGCATCAATTTTTTAAAAATTGCTATATATTACAACAATTAAATTTAGAATTAATGATTTTAAAAATTGTATTTAGATTTATTACACAATATATTATGCAATATATATTTTAAAATTAAAATGATGCTGATAAAATTTTTCTGCATGTGTTCCTATCTGGGTTGACTGTTGTTTTGCGGGGCCGTTCTTTCTTCTCGTGCGAGTCATTTTCAATATTGAACATTAACTATCTCGACAATTCTCGGCATTTTGAATTTAGTGACATGCATTGAAATTCAACGAGCAGGAACCGAGTTCGGCAAAGTCGAACCAGTCTTCGATTCCTTCCCCTCCCGGATTATTAATTTAGCAAAAATCCGCAGGTACTTTTGCTGATGCATCGAGAGATGACTCGAGCTTGATGCGTTCGACGCGGGCAAGACGCTCGCATGCGAGCGCATTTGGGCTATATATGTATGTATTATATATCAGCTAGGATATCGCGAGCGATATTTATTCGCCGAGGCTCCTGCCTCGTTCTCGTATAATCACGCGACACCTGTTACGACACAACACTTACTTTAATTGGGGGCTACGAGCAGCTGCCCACACGATGCACCAATCACGCCGGTTTATCCGAAATTCTTCCTTGCCCGCGCGACATCCCCTGAGTCCTTCTTCGCGTCTCTCTCGCTCCTCCTCGCCCTCTCTGTTCTCGTTGCACCTGTTTATGATCGCGCGAACGCCGAAATATGACGACGTACGCGAGGATCCTTGACCAGGATTCTCGGAACGAAGCGAAAGTACGCGCGCGCAGATTTCTCGACTGTGATTTGCGCGCGATGCGAAAGCAGTCGCGCGCCGAGAATTATCGGCTCGTTAATTGCAAAGTGTCCCGGGTCCTCGAACGATATTTCGCATCTGGTCGTCAAACGGGTTCGGCGTTCGTTGAAATTGGGCTGAAAGTTCTACGGATACACATGCCCGAGATTGTAAATGTTCTCTGCGATTTATATTAATTGTCTTCATTAATCAATTGCATATAATGCGATTCTAAGTGTATATAGATATATGCTTAATTATTAAAACTAACAATCGCAATATAACCGAGACTTCGTTTCATTGACAGCCACGATTGTATTACGTATCAATGCGGATTAATAATAAGGCACGTGCCATTATCATTGAAACGCGAGAGCGCTCGATTCATTGAATCGGCTAATAAATCGATTTCATATTATGCATACCGCACGGGATATCGATTTACAATCACGGCGTGGATTTACATTTACCTAAATATGAAACATCTCCCGCTAAAGCATTTGGAACGTGAGACGTGCGGACTCGTATTTAATGCCAGAGTATAACTGATAAACTGATTAATACATGATGTACAGACAATACAATCTTTTATTTATTGTTTACTTTCAAAATATGGAGATAATAACGTTTATTATGGATGAGAAATCTAATATAAATTTAATATAAATCCGAACATGAATAATACACTGAAAACAAATTCTGGTTAAAATCGGACGAATCAGAAAATTTTGTAGGCGTGATCAAATATTTTGGTTATTATAATAGAAATTCTAGTTATAAGTTACAAAGTATTAAGTTCTATTATAATAACCAGAATATTTGCTCACATCCTATAAGATTTTCTAATTCGTTCGTTTTTAACTAGAATTTTTTTCAGTATATAAATAATTATATTATTTTCTGAATTTTCTGATTTAAAATGTTTTGCTGAACCGGACAGTGTTTTCGTTAATCCGGAATAGTCGATCATCGGTCTCGCTCGCGTCTATTATCCAAATAAACGCTTCTGATCCGCTGGCGTATCAATTATGACACACCAGGCCACTGGTGGTTTCAAAGACATGAAAGCGACTCTTTTAAGCATTTAGGCAAAAGGCACGGGTACGATTTTCAGTGCTACCTGAAATTGAGAATTTTTTTCTGACGGGGGGGCCCCGCAGATGGCTTCATAGCCTCGTGCGGGAAAAATCTTTTCACGCGCCGGTCGGAAAGCCGAGACCTTCTATCCGGGTTTAACCCGTGAGCGACAGGCCGCTCAATATGGTCGGCGGCGGGACATTCGGTGGTGCTGATCGCGATATATAGGACGTGCAGCACGTGCCATTGACAAAGGCGCCGTGGCCAGATGCAGCATCCGCGCCGCGGCAAGGTCGATGCCATCTGTTGCTTCTGAGCTACGTTTTTCAACGAGTGAGTTCAGCAGGCTGGACACCGACTCGCGACTGCCGGCGAATTAGCGTGGTCGCCGGGGTGTAACAAACCCCCGCACATCTGCGTACGGCGAGAGAGACTGCGATTTTCGTACCGTTTTCGCGCGAAGATCCGAAAGTGGAGCTCGATCTTTTAAATCTTTAGGTATTTCACGTCGGCAATCCCTGTGGACGCGCACGAATTTGCGCTCTCGATATATGCGGCAGTTTCTTCCTTTCCACTTCCCTACAACTGAGAGAAAAATATATAGTTACTTTTTGACTCAATCATAATTTTATAATATTTCTAACAAGAAATATGATTAACTGAATTATATGCATCATTATGTTAATCGTAATTATCGTTAGAAATATTATAAAATTGTGGTGGATCCAAAAGTAACTACCCAGGTAGAACAGCAAGTCATGATAATGTCAAAGTGATCTCAAATGATATCAAAATGATTAAATTATGATTGAAAAGTGAATTTTGTAATCATATTCTCGTCATTTTGTCGTCACTTTGACATTATCACAACTTCCTGTTCCACTTGGGTATATTTTTCTCTCAATACAGGCATTTGCGAGCGCGGCGAATCCCTCTTCCGCCCGAATGATGTCCGCGAAACGGAAAAGAACGTGAAAAAGCTAGACAACTGCCCGAAACAGGCTGCGGCTGCTGTTGCTCCTGTTGCTGCTGCTGCTGCAGCAGCATCTGATGCAACGAATACCATATGCCGCGCGCGGTTCTCAAGTGCACATTTCACGCGCCGGACCGATTTTCAGCGATTGGCCGCGTTATTCGGTGCACGCCAGGAAGGAAGAGAGAAAGAGAAAGAGAGGGAGAGCTGTCTCCGATTTCCGCGACAGGCGGAAATCGACCTATCTGGCGTCAGGTTGAGCTCATGAGGTCTCGTTCGCCGAGAATGCGCTCGCACGCGCGTGGCGCACATTATACCGCGTGCTCGCATGCTCGCTCCCTCGCGTGCACGTGTTACATGTGCACTGCACGACGTAACACGGCACGACGCTCCCTCGAGGGTTCATACGTACGGCCGATCGAGAACCGCTTAATTCGGTAATTATACTTCTTCGCCGCGCGCCCGATGCACCACGCGGTTGCGCTTCTCCCGCCAAAAAAATCTGCTCGAGGTCCGCGTCAGCCTAAGGCTCCCGTTTCCTGTCTACAGCTCGTATCAAGTCATAATGAAAGCGAGAAGAAATGAGATTTAATTTTTTCGGCGATTCCTTCATATATTCGAGAGTGTATTAAAATAATGAGAGAAAGCGGTGAGAGAATCTTGAATCTTAAGCATTAATGAAACTCTTTCTTTTTCCTTCATAAATTAAATTTGATATATAATTACGGTGACCATATTTCTTTGAGAAAAATAAAGGACACTGCCCTTCTTCCATAAACAAGTGCAACGTAAATTTATTATTATCATTAATATTTTTCCCTGAATATATATTTCTGTCTCTTATACACAT
>VBVR01001193.1:0-33376 GCA_011638315.1 Tetramorium parvispinum | reverse complement strand
GAATAAAATTAAATAATTTTTCTTCTTGAGATAACAATTATAGTTTTGAAATACGACTATGATATTGTTGAAATTTAAGGTTTTTAAATTCTTCTAAGAAGATTCTAAAGTGTTGCGTATATATGAAACAATGAACATGTTCATATGAGTATATAAGCGTTGATGTGACACTTGCTTTTTTTCTGTGTACGTACGGATATTGACAGAACCGTCTGTTACAATGGAAAATGAATAAGCTCGCAATAAAAGGTGATCAACGACAAACTGATGTAAAGCTCTTTCGAGTTTTTGGATGGACTCTGATAGCTGTTGTGTTACAGTATGAAATAGATCGAGCGTTGGATGTGTTTCTTATCTAATCATTTTTAACGCCTAATAATTAGATGATTATGCAATCGTGGGTTCTTGTGACCAAATGCCGAGAAAATGTAGAAATGTAAATGTAAATGGCAAGTGAGAGACTCTTTAGAATTTAGACTGAGTTTGTAGAAAGTTGCTTTGTCATTTTCTTAGTCGCATTACAAATAGACCATGTCTATTAGATATTCTATTGCGTACAATCGATGGGCTGTATCGATCGCACTTCTTTTCTTCTCTCTCTCTTTGTTTTTTTTAATTATAGATTATACATACTAATCTAATTATAGATTATACATACAAATCTAACGTGAGATTTACTTCGAATAACGCGTATTATTGTGAATGTTAATTGACACATTTTTTTCTCCAAGTTATGCAATCATTTAACATTCACGGTGAAAATTAAGATAAATAATTAGGATAATTTCAATTTCTAAAGATAAATGTTTTACTTTGTATACAATGCTCTTAATATTTTCGCACAGATAAAAAGTTGGATTCGCTATGCAATGATTCATCGGGAGAAATTATCAGATTGTTGGGAGTTGTCTCCATATCTCTCACTTTGTCCACCAAACACAAGTTTGGTCAGATCAAAATCTCTTTTTAAAAAGAACTTTATCGATAGTATTGATTCTGAACAATGACCGAAATCTGAAATCGTCGATAAAAAGAAGCGAGTTAGTTGATATTTGATCCGATTATTATGCGAAATCAGCTGGAGAAAGAACGCGACGAAAAGACACTGTCGACGGTTAAAAAATTGTCAATCACATTTGAAAAAGATGCGTTGAATTTACTAGAAATGTCTCAATTTCATTTCCGACTCGTTTTTTAAGATTTTAGGTCAGTCCTTTTTAAGGTCTTGCATAACTTGTACGCGCTATAATCGCGAAAGTATGCAGTGACGCGGATGACGGAAATGTAATATCCTTGCCAGTTAGTGTATCTCTACTACTACTACTACTATTACTACTACCACTATCGCTTGTTAGAGAGATATTACGTAATATGATTGCACATTATGATTAAATGTCGGGTTTGCATCGATAACTATCTCTTTCTCACCCAGACATATTTTACCGAACGAAAAATCGGTACGTTATGTAAAACTGTGGCGAATATATAATGTCAGTCCGTCGCTTGAAATTGATTTACGTATTATTTTATTTTTTTATTTTTACGGCGTAAATATATATTGACGTTAACGATTTATATAATTTATTTTCGCTACTTGACTGATGAATAACATCTTTGACGGTTACTTTGTAAAACTTGATGTTCTTATGTTAAAAATGTTAAATATGTCAACACAATCTGCATCAAAGTTGCTGACGAAGAAATCAATTTATTTGATTATCAGTCGTCGTTAAGACGCCATGCTTCAATAGCTCTGTAGAAAGGCGAGTTTCCGTTATCGGCGCCGAACGCGAATCTTATTTAAACAAACCAATGAGTACTCGACAAACTCGCGATGTCAATTCTGTTTTCTTCCGTTTATAATTTTACGTTATGTACATTTGGTATGTATATATATATATAAAAGATAAATTCATATATGTATATATATATATATATATATATATATATATACATGTATGAATTTATCTCGTGTCTCTGTGTACGTACACATGCATCGTGGCTAATTAGCATGTATAATTAGTTTTTTTGACTTTCCTCAAAGCCTCGCGAGTCAACGCTTACTTTCACCGTCCCGGAAGCGAGTGCCGCGGGCTACGATTAAGCTTTAATTCGAATCAAGTGTCAGTCACCTTGGAACAGTAAATGCTAAAAGAATTGCGATATCCGATAGCCGCGGGAACGTTTATCGCGCACGAACAAACGCCTTTCCATTATAACTGGTGTTTTATGATTTTATCTCTTCTGTAGCTTCCGGGACGAGTCATGGAGAAGAGAAGCTTTCTTTCTCCGCGAGATACGGCAATATTATCCAAGTTGAGAATGCAGTGCGCCCGTTAAGATGCAAAATTCAATAAGATTTAACAATGAGAAAATAGAGGGAGGGGAATCCACACGTACAAACAATGCCCATACATGTAGTAGTATATTTTTTTCTTCATGTAATATGTGTAAATATAATGGATCAAAAAGAGAGAAAAATATTTTGCTGTATGTATGTATGTAGTGTACGTACATACAAGTCTGTGCAGGATGTACTTTGTAAACAAAGTAGAGCCGCGAGTTAGTACCGTTCGTGCGAAAGTACCGTTTACCGTTTACATGTTACATAGCTAAGGAATTTAATTGTAAGTAGTCATGATACAGCGCGAGAGCAAACAATTAGATAATAACTGCGAAATGCTGCGGTTTGGTATATCGATCCCTTATTCTCATAAGGGATTTAGAAACCAAAATGATTTAACAAAATATAAACAAATAACATATTTGTTTACAGCAACTGAATACGTTTGTTAGGTATATTTTAACCAAACTTTTGGTTCATAGAACAAAACAGTTTTCCCAGTGTAGAATAATTTGCGTTGTGGGAGAAGAAAAGCGCAAGTGTGAGAAAAATAATATTGTAATATCGTTCGGTGCATGATGGAGCGGAGTAATGTTGTGCATACAATCGGCCGCGACGCGTGCAGGTTACCGCTATCTTACGCTTTTCCTTCACCTTTGAGAATCGAGTGTATTCGAGTCGAGCGTAGAATTGAGCAAATTATACACTGAAAATAAGATTTTGTTATATGAACTAATGACTTGTTTGAACGTATCCAAATAAGAGATTTAGCTGAGTCAACTAAATTTTAACAAAATGGGGCTCTTTTTGTGTATCCATTTTGTTGAATAAAATAAAATTTGGTTGAATTAAATAAATTTCTTATTTGAACGTATCCAAATCTTTAGTTCATACAACAAAATCGTATTTTCAGTATAGATTTTTGTCTGTTGACAATGAAACGATAATCTTTCAAGATATCGAGCTTTTAAAGTTTTAGATCTGTCTTGAGCGATAGAATACGTCTATCATACTTTACATGTTCATCATAATTAAACTGTATATAATCAAACTTGATAACTCGGTGCAAATTGATGTTTACTCTTTATCGTTTTTATTATCGAATTTTTACAATTTTAACGCTCTACTTGAAGCTTCCCAATAAACACCGCCTTATGGATGCCATTTTATATCCATTTTACGATTATACGTTCATGGACATAAAATGTTGGTCCATTTTACGTCCATTGTACGTATGTACACAGAACGTACTTGTGTTTATTGGGTTTATTGTACCTATTATATACTAATGATAGAAATTATCCTTTTAAATTTGAATACGATGCAAAACCTTTTAATAATTTTAATTATTTAATGACGTTACACAGATTTTGTAGCAATGTCACTAAATATGAAATGCAATATATATCAACTTTTACGTTATCAGAATTATCACGATAAGAAAATATCTAGAGCAGGCATCTCCACAATATTTTGCTCGCGCGAGCTAAACGCTTTCATCTCTCTCGCGTCAACCTCTTCTCCTCTCCAGCGTTTATTCTTTTTTTTGTTTTCTCTCTGCGAGACGATAGAGAGTTGAATAGGCTTGATATAGATCAAGGACAGAAGAACTTTGCTTTTGAAAAATCTTCCTTTCTTGCTCCCTTCTTTTATTACGCCCGCCGTCAAGTATGCCGAAGTCTTATCGTTGCGCAAACTTTTAAACTTTTTTCTTGTCACGTGCAGGGAGGACAAGGTGGTTTCGAGGATGTGCGAAGGTACGTCAAGCAAGGAGGCGATTTTTGCAAGGAATTGGCATCGATTCTTCACGAAAGGTACTTGGACGGTACTTTCTCTTCCATCGTTCGTCATTTGCGCGAGCGCGATTTTTCGATGAAAAAAATGCGAAAATATATGTTTCAGAGCCGAACTGGAAGCCACGTATGCGAAAGGACTCAGCAAACTCAGTAGCAAGCTGATAAAGTCTTGCGCCAAGGATCAAGGTGATTGTCGGTACTTGCAAGTTTTATGCCGTTGCATCCGTCGCGTTGGTACATTCATGATTCGATGATAATACGATCGGTAATAATAATCGGCAATTATATTTGTTTGATAATGAGACGAATGAGAATGAGCATATTCAGAATTTTTCTTTAGAAATTCGCGGAAAAACTTGACTTGATTTCTTAATATATGATGATGATAATAAACGTAACGTTTTCGTAAAGTTCATTTAGATTTTCAAATAAGAAAACTTTGCTTTCCTTCTCTCATTGTCAGTTCGTCAGGCCTACAAGGCCTCGGTTCCGCTGTTCACTTTTCGAGCGTAGCTTTTAAACGAGTGTAGTCGATAAGAGAGTATGGCGCGGCGCGAGGTAGGCGGTGCCCACAGCAATATCATCTCTTCATGGATCTTCTCTTTCGTAATGCAGGTGGTAATAGCAACGGAGGTGTAAACGAGGCATGGAGGAGTGTTGGCGAAGAGATGGAGGCTGCGGCGGAAGCCCACCGGCTATGGGGCATCGCGTTAAGCGAACAACTCGCCAAACCGCTCAGAGTAAGTCAAGAATGAGTCTCTAGATGATTGCGTCTCGATGCGACGTACGAAACTTGCGAGGAAGAGACTGGACGCGCGTAATTACGCAACGTCTCCTCTCTCTCTCTCTCTCTTTCTCTCTCGTTTCTTACGAATTACGAATTTCGCTAACGCGAAATGCGTGTCGAATGGCAAATACCTATATTAGATGCATACGTACGAGAAGATTACATCTCCGCAGTCAGATACGTTTTCTATTTGGCGGTTGGAACTCGCGGAACCGAAAAGACGCGAGGAGAATGAGATTCGCAGCCGTGATGCATCGCGGTGAAATGAAATGAAATAAAGAGGCGGACTCGCAAAAGAGAAACAAAAAGATAATCTCGTGTGTCTCACAGGTGGGCGTAGCGGAGACGCAGAGCCGGTCGAGGAAGGGCATCGAAAACTCAGTGGACAAAGCGTCCAAGTCGCTTCAGGAGTGGCGTGGGATAGCAGCCAAGAGCAAAAAGCAGAGCTTCACTTGCGCGCGCGAAAATGAGAGACTGCAGGACCTTGCGCGGCTTCAGACTATCGGTCAAAGCCAGCAGAGCGCCAACAGATCGACGAGTCATCACGCGATGACGGAGAAGGAAGCGAGCAAGCTCGAGACCAGACGGAGGAAGGCCGAGGACTCGTCGCGGCGAGCCGATACCGAGTTCTACACGGTTAGCGTGAGAGCCGAGAGGGCCAGGCTCGAATACGAGAGCACGATGAAGAAAGGTGCAAAACAAATGGAACTGCTCGAGGAGGAGCGGCTGAGCGCCCTAAAGGATCTCGCTAACGTCTACTTGACGCACTTGCAGGCGCTCGCGCCACGACTGCAGCAGGTAACTGACAATACTGTATGTATGTATGTACATACGAAGAGCGGTTTTTTTTTAATTTATTCTGTCCCTCAACTAGGGCTAGGAAGGAATATAATATAATTCAATTACTTGACTTTTTTCCTCTCAGAACGGCGATCGCTTGCTATCACCCGTGCGCGGCTGCAACGTATTGCAGGATCTAGAGATCCTGAAAAATCTCGTTCGCCGGATGGACAGTCACGATGTGACGAACGCGGAGCAATTGTTGCCAGACTTCTACGCCGAGCATGTGACGCTGGCGATGAATCGCGATCGACGAAAACAGGCATTGGTGAGGGTACTGCATCTCATCAGGCAAGATCTCGATAGGGAGAGACGAGGTAGAGAAGGTCTGGAAACGTTACACCGAGCCTTCGTCAAGACTCCGGCGTTTGCGGCGGACGAGAGCACGCAAAACGTCACGGACAAGCTGCATCATGTACGCGCCTCTCTTACTTGCATTTACCATGCTAATCTGACGTATTTCGCTTTGACAACATGTTCCATGTTTTCGCAGATGCGCTCGATGTTGCTGTATTTGGAGGCGGCTAGATACAAGGTCAGCGGGACGCTCGCCGAAGTGGAAGGTAGCAAACGAACCAAACATCCCTTGTCGGACCATATCTTAGTCTCGAGAGACAAGCAGGGTTTGCAGCAAAGTGTTCTCAAGGTATAGTAGCGTGTCTGAGATGATTATTTGTAAGTCAAGCTCAATGTGTACGGAACTAGTTGAATTAATATTGGATAAACGTGCCACAAACTGTTTAATTCTAAATTTTAATATATAAAATTACTCTGATATACGCTCTCTCTCCCTCGCGATAAAAAGAAATAACATTATATTCTCCTCGCAGATTCCTTCTTGGGCAAAGAATGAATCTTTCGAGACTCAGGACAGTGATGACGAGCTCGAGATGCATTTGACGAAGGATCAGGATGCCGAGACTCGCGATTGGGCCGACCGAACCGCCGGTGACGGCAATTCGGAGAATCCACCGGACGAAGACGATTTCAGTGACTTTGACGAGTTTAGCAGTCACTCGGAGGACAACAACAATCAGATTGATGGAAGTACAGAAGTGGCGACGGCCAAGACTGAACGCGCGGAACAGTGCCGAGCGATCTATCAGTACTCTGCGAATCTGAACGACGAACTCAGTCTCAATCCGGGAGATCTGATAACCGTTCATCAGAAACAACCAGACGGCTGGTGGATAGGCGAGTGCAGAGGCCGTACCGGCATATTTCCTGCCACTTATGTCCAAGTCATTCATTAGTATATGCGACGGATTATCGATTTCATTGTCGATCTGCTTAGACGATATGTTAACATTTGAAAGAATTTCACGTGACGTCACGTGACGATGGTGTTCTCTTACAAGAGCTTCTTCCATCTTGGCTTCGTTAAATCAGGTAAGAGTATTATAATGTGCCAATAACACGCAACGATTACTTTATACGCACAAATCGACGATATTTCAGTTAAGCGAACTCGCTCAAGTTTGCATAAAAATGAATTGAGAATTAATACCAAATAGTAGTTACCACCCCACGTCCAATGTATGTACGTCTGGTGCCGACGTCTGGCGGAAATATTTTAATCTCATGTCATTACTATTTACATTTACATCATTCTTACTACTATACAATTAATATCTCTTTATCTGTATCTGAAAAAAATCGATCAAAGTTTACGTACGATTTCGAATATTTTTATGACTTTTGACAATGCATTTCAACTAATCGTGCGTATTCTATTCTATTCTTGTCAAGGTATGCATTACATTACATGTTTAAAAACTTATTTTCGCGATCCATTTTACTGAGAATAAAATATATGAATTGTATTGATTTTTTATTTATACTGATACAAATCTTTATAACTAATGTATTCTCTTTTATTTTCTGTCGTAATGACTATGATTACTTGATTGCATTTTACAATTTTACTCTTTATGGCTGTCTCTATATTTCCATCCTAGGAATATTTTTCAAGGATACTGTACCTATACATCTCACATTTTGTTTTTAACGCCCAGATTATCACATATGTATGATAATTTTTTCTCTGTAACTTATTCAAGATTTATAAGATTAATAAACATAGCGGACTTTCGAAACAATTTATGCGAAAGGTTAAAACGCGCATGCAAATGTAAAAATGTAAAAAATTGTATGTACGACACACGCGCGCGAATACGTATTTATATCGTGCAAATCGTTACAATCAATTGTAAATATCCTCAGATATAAACAATTAGTTAAGTTTACTATCACAATGCTGATAATACATTTATTTGCAAATAAGTTGTCTATTACAATGTGCTGCAATTTATCAATCCTCTATGTCATCAAAGTGATCCTGTTGCCTTTTTACCTCCTCTATGACATCGGTGCTATTGGCTGTAACAAAATAATTGTAACAAGATTGCCCAATAATTATGTCATTATTCAATACGCAAATATAATATATATAACATATGTATATAATATTTACCGCAAAACGGCCAAGTCCTGGCTGTAGCCAAGAAGAAACTTCCACGTTGGTTATACATTTCTGCTTTAATGCCCATTTCCGTGCAGTTATTTCTGTTGCATGGTTCCGCGTTTATTTGTAAAAGATTCCTGTTTTTCAGATTCCATCGGTGTGCCCAGAAACTGCAATTGCGCGCAGTAGCAGATATCAAAGATTCAGTAAGGTAGACATAAGAACGTCCGTGGCTACATATCGCTCGTTGCATCTCTACAAGTGCAGTAACATTTTTCTTCTCTTTCCTTTTTTTCTATATTTTCGTACCTTAGTTCAGCTAATAATCGTCTTATCAGTACTAACCAGTTATAGGAATCCGTAAATAATCAAAATACGATTTACTCGTTCTTATACAGCCAGGTTGCGTTTTACCGCCATTTGGATAGAAATCAACGTGACCTATCGCGTTAAAATAAAAAATGCAATTTAAAAAATTAAATGAACGAGCTTCTCGGGAATTACGATTCCAAAAATTATACATATATCGTTCAACAAACATATCGAGGAAGAAGGAAAAGATATACAAGCCGTTGATAGATATTAAGTTTCAATCAATGAATTACCTATAGTTTCGGGTAAGCCAAGACCTAGACTAATGAGTAATCTGCCGTTTGTATGTATCACGTCAACGAACGGCGCGTCAGTTTTATGTAAATGAGCAGACGCGGGAGCGTTGCGGAAACACGGCTGTGCCGGGTCTAACCCGGTGATTCTCTGTACAGTCCATCTATTGTGCCTCTTCTTTAACTCTTTCGCGATAAATCCGCAAATGTGAGCGCCGAGGCTGTGTCCTATTAGATGTAAAGGGCCCCAATTGTTTACGTCTGACCCGTTATTGATCGTAGCGTTTGTTATGTGTTCTATAAATCTTGTTGAACGAGTTACACATTAGAAAGATATTACAGACTACTAACGTATACGCAGACAGTGCAATTGCGAAAGCGTCTTTTCAACTTTTTTTTTTTTTCAAACTTATTGCATTGTCTGACAAATTATCGTATCGCATTTACACTTTTAGCGTACGCACTTTGCTGCTTGATATCCCACTATTCTGGTATTAACCGCTGCCTTGTAATAATTCCACGTATTACCGCCAGCACTCCAATCTATTATCACCACATTAACGTCATCCTGCATGTATACATAATTTCATAAGGAGCGACTAATTAGAAAAGGAGATCGCAATCACGATCACGATATACTCACCCATTCGAGTAAGGCTTCTTCCATATCTCTGATCCATGTCTCCTCGCCGTGAGACAGGAAACCGTGCACTATGATCACCGTTCTACGTTCTATCTTAAAGTTTGTCCATTCTAAACCAAACTGTTTGCCGAGCACGACTTGCACGCGGTACGGTTGTTTTCTCGAGGAGAGAAAAAATTGCACATTCAGAGCGTCGCTTCCATTAGGCTTGCTCATAAAAAAGCTCTCGAGAATCTCCGCGACTTTCTCTCCCAGTCCGAAGCAATCGACTCGGTACTGTACCACAACCTGCGACGAGTTGGTGCCCCACAACTGGCTCACGTTGCCTACACGAGTGGACAACGTGTATGTAAAATTCGAGAGGCGAGTCTCATTAAACAGAGGGCCACCAACTTTTGTAACGAGCGTCGTTTTGTTCAGTGCATATCCAAGAGGCTGATTGATGTGAGTCACGTTATTCAGTGCATCTCCAAGAGACTGATTGATGTGAGTCATGTTATTCAGTGCATCTCCAAGAGACTGATTGATGTGAGTCACGTTATTCAGTGCATCTCCAAGAGACTGATTGATGTGAGTCACGTTATTCAGTGCATATCCAAGAGACTGATTGATGTGAGTCACGTTTATCACAGGTGGATTCCATGAAAAACACTCCCCGATAGAAAATTGGTACAAAACGAATGCGAGAATGATAGATACCATCGTGTCGTGCACTAGTACATTGGCTTGTGACCGCCTGTGACATTGGTATGACACCTTATATATGTTGCCCTCAATAATATACTATGGTACACACGCGAAATACCCGATCATCACATTTGCTTAGATAACCCACGATTACTCGTGCTTAATCAGAACATTTCTAGACAAACAGTTTTCTTTTTACTCTTATACGGTCAAAGCAACACTGATTAAGAGGAACTGCTTATCGAAAATATAAATTATCCAAGTCCTGACAGTCTTGTTATTATACGTAACTTATGTACATACATACTTTTGTTCGTTTAGAAAAAGAGCCAATATTCTCTATTTTGAAAGAAATTTTGATATAACGATATAAATTTTCCTATTTGAATAGTGCCTCATTTTTTTTACAAGATACTTCTTTTTGTATGATCCAACACAATTAAAACTAATTACACAAAATATTTCAACACAGACATAAGTGTAAACAAACGTAATTATTATTACATACTGATATAAATTTTATGGAAATTTATTTTTATAATTTTCATAACAACTATAATTAGACAAATATGTTTTCATACAGTTGTACGATCTGTGCATAACTTATTAAGGAGAAAAGATGGAGTGAATTATTTTTCAAGTTTCATATTTTTAGAAAATGTAGAACAATTTCATCAAGAACTCATCGGTATAAAATATTAAACGACATTAAATACTTAAATCTCAATCCAGAAACAATATTTCTATATACAGTATATATCTCTATATACAGTGCCTATTGTTATCAGGATTTGTCTTCTTTCTCAAGACAATCTGATGATGAAAAAAGATGACGTAATTACATGTTATATAAGTTTTTGCTTTTTCCACTTCTGATGTTTCTCTTTCTTCTTTTGCTAGAATGAAATTTCCACGTAAAAATATCTTGGACATTAATTAAGTATTCACATAAAAAGATAAAACAATATTTATTTACTTACTTTGGGTTGCTGAAACTGAGTCTGATTTGCGCTACTTTGCCTACTGCCACCTTGGAAACTGCTAAAATCTACTGATTTGTAATCGAATTTTTCGGATGGTAACATACCCTGTTCCTTCAGAAATTTCTCATTCGCTTTTCTGTCGCCTTTCTTCCGAGCTCTATCGTTGAATTTGAAAAGTTTTGTTATTACTACGAATGTTATATATATATATAGTATTTTCTTTCGCAGAACAAATAGCTTACCTAATTGAGTTAACTGTTTCGGAATTAATATTAGACCGAGCTTGCCCGAAGCTCTCAGGTATCTTTTGTTTCTCAATCGCACCCTGTGCCTCTTGCTTTACTTTCTTGGAGACATGCACAGTTCCAGCATCCAAATACGGCACCCTCATCGAAAAGTCATTATCATTATCGTGCGCGTCCTTCTTTTTCCGAATCTCATTACCGACATTAAATTCTCTCTTCCTTTTTTTGCCATGTATTTGATTTAGAATTAATTGCTTTGATTTCTTCTTATTTTTGGTCTTTACTTGTTTATTTGTTTGAGACATTTGTTTAAAGTGTTCGTAAACTCTGTTTTTACTCTCGTTAATCTCAGCCTCGTTTACGCATTTGTCATTCCTTGTTGCAGTCGGATCCCCTTCTCCCTTTTCTTTTTCTTCAACTTTCTTTTCCTTCTCCTCCTCCTTCTTTTCCTTTTGTCGATTCTCACGTTCTTTTGCTTCCTGATCTATTACCATTGGTATGACACACTTGTATCTCATAAACGGGCTTATAAATATAGTCTTCTTTTTATCCTCCCTCTTGCTGCTGTCTTTCGTTTCATTCTGAAATTCGTCCTGAAATAAAGAGAATATTACATCGTATATTCATTACACTAAGAAAAAGCGTATTATATGTATGTATATTCAAAACATTTTCTCCATTTCCTATATGTATACGATGTATAATCGTTATCTCACAAGTAATGTTCACAATCATTTCACCTCTGACGTATCTGGGGTGTCAAATATCGTCACAGTATGCTTCACTGTCCGACACTCGTCTGCTCCCGGCAACGATCCTGGCATGTCCGTCTTGTCCAAAAGACACGGCAAGTCTGCTCTGGCTTCTGCGCCGCTCGGTACATCGTGCGGTATGTATAGAAAGGAAACCCCGGTGTCTGACGCGAGAGTTTGTTGCGTCGGTCTCTGTCGAATATCCTGCTCGGAAATAGATTTTACAAGCGGCTGCTCCCTAGCCTTCAGCACTATCTTGTGTAGCTTCAACACGTTTTGTCGCACTAATGGCGGGATTTTATGCCAGCACGCCAGAATACCCTGCATCTCACGTGGTAGAGCTTCAGCGATATTGAGCAACATCTGGTTTGGTAACACATAATCGATACTGTCATCCTCCTCCCTCGCGGTGACATCTCGCCATCGATGCAATTCGACAAGCGCGTACATCTGCTTCGTGTTGAACGACATCTGACTCTTCCTGTACATGTGCATACAGCTTTCCTCCGTCCAACGTGGTTTCACGTACGTGCGCCTGCAAATCTCAGTGCTTTGATCATACACAGCCTTCAGGATATTGCTCTTGCCATTGGCCATTTCAATCAACTCGTTCTTGAGCATATCCTTTATGTGAAGTAGATAGTGCGTATCCTCCCTCGCATATCTCGTCATTTCGGAAGGGAAAGGCCTTATACGCCAGTCGGCCAATTGAAAATGTTTATTGGGAACTATACCGCAATACTTGTTTAACAGATAAGCTAAGCTGAGATATGGTAGGTTGAGCTGTTTCGCCGCTTGATGGGTGTCGAACATGTTGACTACATAGAGCGACAAGTCTCTCTGAAGCCACAAAATGTCCATGTCGGCACCGTGAAAGACCTTGAGGATCGAACGTTTTGTGAAAATCTCGTTGAGTTGATGTAACTCTGAGCGCAGAGTCAAAGTGTCAATTAAGTAATCGGTGTTTAACGTCGATATTTGCATTAGGCAAGTTATGCCCTGAAAAGTTCTATAAGAATGATGCTCCAAGTCCACAGCTATCTCCTTGTAATTTTTCAGATCATCCAGGAGAATCTTTATATCGGTTGGCTTGTCGATAAAAATGAATTCTGTATCATCCAACGACTTGTACTTTACAGGGATTCTCTTCTTCAATTGACATTCCGGTACTTGGAACTTGTCAAGTTCGAACTCATAAGGGTGACTAAAGACCTCACCATGTTCTCCTTCCTCGACGCAGAGGGCTAATGGCTTCAGGGAGTTTGGTTTCTCCTTGATTCGAGGTATCCATGGCTTCGGACTATTGTCAATTTTATCTTTAAACATCAACTGTGGTCTTTGAACATTTTTACCACCCAACAACCGTACTTTATCCGAACTGTCCGAGACTCGGTTGGGGTGATTGGTCCTTATATTCCAACTGCCATTCACAGTTGGTTTTGCTGGTATTTGCGACACGACTAATTCCACCTGAGGATTTCGTAGAATACCACTCTCTTCGTCCATCAATATATTCTGTAGTGATGTAAAGAACAGAGAGATTTAATGAAGAAGCTGAGTTTACATGATTTGCATATCATAAATGAATACATAAATGCTTACAGCTTGATCTAACAGCTGGTCGTTTGTTTCCAATAAAAGATCAAACTTTTCCTCGATGTCTCGAGTTTGAATGTTGATGGAACCTCCAGCTACCTTCATTATGCTCTGCATCGCAGCCGTCATCCTCTCCGCATCTTTGCGTCTGGCGTCATTGAAGCTTGGGAAGCAAGCGTAATAGTTGAAATTATCTCCAATCGGCAGATTATTAGCCGCTTTGATTCCAGCTCTCATCGCGTCAAATGCATCCTGAAATACACGACACCGTAACATTTTTTTTTTTTTTAATCGAGACATTTACAAAGGAGCAAGCATATACCTGAAGATAATCGTCGAAGGTTGCGTATCCAGGCATAAGCCAGGTCGGCAGCTCATCCTCTTTTTCGGCTTCGGTGCTATCATTTTGCGAGACGCTTGCGTCCGTGGGCAAATCTTGAACAAATTCCATATTCACCACACTCGAATGCGCCCCTTGAATTGTTTCTCAAAGGTATTTCCTTTCGCAGCGCGACGCTCAACCACGCTCGCAGCAACTCATTTCGCACACAGCAACAGCGTGCACACAGTTTCCAAAATTGCAAATATTTGAGGTTCGGCACGATCCGTGGTCCGTCTCGATCTCATTCAATGCACGCATGCTCCAGCTCGATGCATCTTATTGGCATCTTCCTTTAGACCTACAAATGTACATCAATCAGTGAGCGGCCGTGTTTCTGAATGAACCCAATGACCGTCGAGCTTTAATTAGAAACAAGGCGCTCATTGGACGATTGATTGTCGTTCTTCTCCAATAAGCAGCAGTCATGATAAATTTTTACAATTACGTCACGTGTATGTATGTAGTACCGCTACGCGTCACCATGTTCCTGTGGCGCTGCAATCATACACGCGCGTTGGCTCGTTCCTGACGTTCATGTCCAAAATTAGTAAATAAAGAGACGAGATGGCAGCGTTCGAGTCGTGCGCCGTGTCGTCGTCATCATCACCATCATCATCCTCATCCTCATCCTCGACCTCGACGTCGACGTCTCGCGAAGAGTGCTCGGCAAAATGAAGTGGAAGCGCGCCGTGCAATCGCGCCTCGCAGTCGCAATCGTGCAGAAAAACTCGAGGAACCTTGTCGTGTGACACCGGCAAGTGTGACACGACAAAAGCTCGCTTCGGAGTGTGTGCGTGAAAAATAGCGCTGCGCGCTCGCGCTCGCGCTCGTCTCGTTGGCTCGTCTGCTGGACCTGGTGCTACTTGCTCGAGGACGGACAGAGTCGGCCGAGAGAAAGAAGGAATAAACCCCGCGCTCCAGAGTTCACACGGTAAGGTATGAATTCCCGCTATTTATAGCCGGGTCGGCCGCCGCGCGAGCTTACGTACGCTTTCGTCTTGCTCGCATTCAATTCTCATTCAAAGCTTTCCATCGTCACCGTGGGCGACGACCGCCGCGACCAATTTCGTATCCGTTGCGCTCAGAATACGAGGAAGGTAGAGAGAGGGAATGAGAGGGAAGCTGGAGCATACCATGTTACTTTAGAAAGAGAGAGTGGCACTAGAAAATTGTAATGAACTTGCTGATGCAAATGTCAAACTTTCCGAGAATACGTGGAGGATATCGGAAAAGGAAGGGAGAGAGATATTGAGAGCGACGACGACGACGGAGGAGGAGGAATAACTAGGCTCTTAGGTGCGAGAGAGCGACGATTCTACCATTATGTTACGTGAAACAACCTTATCTCACAGTACTCGAGTATCGCCTTACGGTAATTCCCCTTGATATTCGTAATTATTTCGCAATTAACCGGCCGACATTTCAAGTATATTAATAGAATTGTTCAAGATGCGACGAGAAGGAAGTACAGGGTTTAATCAGGAAAATTTTATCGAGACAGATTTTTGCGATTTTGCCAAATTCTTTAAATTTCTTTAAAAAAAAAAAGGTAATTTGTAACGAGATAAGGTAACGTTATCTAACATTACGATAATAATAACAATCTCGGTTTTTATTTCAATTTTACGCAACTCTTGACAGCATTGGTAACTAAGTAGTTGTAGAAAAGTTACAAATATGATTGCGCAGGCGACGCGTGCACCTTTATTCGTTGAAGAGAGAGAAAGAGAGAGAAGATGGTCTCTTTCAGAGAGACCGTCTCTCGCTATTGTGGGCGTCGTGCGGTTACCCAATAATAAAAGACAAGTACGCTCGCTCGCGCGAGGCGAGAGGATGATTGCAACGTCGCGCGTACGCGAGTGCACTGGCACTTGCACAGGTAATATATGCAATATGTAATCGCAAACTCGAATCTACTGCTCCGTAAATGGTTTATCCGAAAGAAATTTCCTTGAGATATCAAAACGCTCGTTTCGTCACCGTCACCGATACGCGACAGGACCTAGGTATAGGGCTGTGCAACGATAACGGTCGCGCTTGTACATGTACGTACAGATTCGTCTGCAGACCTCTTTTCCGCCCACGTTTCACGCACGTTTCCTTTCAGAATCGAGGATTGGAACCTCTCCACTTTCGCTCGAGAAGATGTTGCAAAGGTGTTACGATACGTTCCGAGGATTCGCCCGCGGGATCTCCGGAATGAGCTTCTTGAAAATCAGGTGTGACCAGAGTGACCAGAAATCTCGACTGATTGCGCGCCAAGAGAGTCGCTTGGAGCGCGGTCGGTCCTTGGAAATTGCCGTCGCCGGTCTACGCGCTCGCTAAAAATACCGTAATGCATCGAGCGAGCGACCGATCGCGGAAGCGAAACGGTGGCATTTTTATGATTTTGATTTTTACCGAGTTCTGAGCGATCGTGACGGTATTCTCGAGATCGCGAGTATAGTCGAAGGGAGCTTCCATCGTGCAGCCATCGTCGGCGAGAGACTCGAATCGCGACGTCGCCTTCTCGGTTTCATTCACCCTCGGCAACAGCCGCCAGAAGCCAGAGTAACGTAAGCGACGGCGCCTCAACTTGAGCGCACTCGAGTCAGCAGCCGTTCGCCATCGCGCGCGGCATTAATAGCCGAGCGACGAGCCTCCCGTCTCCCGTCTCGCGGACGAGGGCAGAACCGCCCCTCGGATCTTATCTTCCAAGCACGGACCTTGGCTGGCACGCTGCACGCTACACGCTGGATGCCGCCATTCAGTCGCCGCTCAAGAGTCGATTATTCTCCAGATCGAATCGATCTTTCTTCTTCGCCATTTGTGAATTCCCAATTTTATTGAGCATATTGATAATTAAAGGCCAAGAGTTTGCTTGTGTTTTCATTCTTTAAATCGGCCAACTGCGACGACGAATCTCTCATTCATCTTCAATGAGTCACTCTTGCTCGCAATCGTTAGTAAGGATATCGTCGTTACTTGGATATTTTGATCAATGGATGCGATAGTTTGCCGGCAAGTCTCGACTTGAAACTGTCGTATAATTTATGCGAGTGCTTGACTATTTTGGCAACGAAAAATTCTCGCGAAAGACTATGAGAATTGGCTGCTTCACGCATGTTTCGCCGCACCGATCACGTCTGATAAAAATAATGCCTCTTTAGTTGCTCGTGAGTGAACGTGACGACTTTGGAGCTAAAGTAGTGTAAAGTAAGTCACGTGTAGACTAAAAGTACAGAGTATTTGAGAGAAACGAGACTAGTCAATTTAGAATTATAGATTTGAACTTGTTACATATTATACATATTATGGCTCGTTTTTTCAATGTATGGTAAATAACATACTAGGTAATCTAGCGTCGTAGACGCTGAAATCTTCTTTTGTGATTTTTTAATTTACATTTTACTGTCATGTCTAACTTTGTTTTTTTTTTTTTTTTTTTTTTTTTTTTTTAATCAAGTCTTCTCCAATTGTACTCCATTAATTAATTGCATCAGCAAACATCAAATGTAATTCCCTATCATTTAATCATTTAATAAAATATAAATGATCGATTAAAAAATATAGATAATTATCGTGACCAGTTAGAGTAAATTTTGTTGAAAACGCTATCCTAAGAGTTTCTGAAAAATTTACGAAATTAGCAACGATGAATCTTTTTAGTACGTGTAGGGAGGGTAAGAAGACAGTGCAGAGAAGAAACCCACCGACGACGGGTCGGCACATACACTGGCGTCTCAACGCTTGAAATAAACTTACCACATTCTGCCTCTCTTTCTCTCTCTCTCTCTCCCTCCCTTCCTTCCTTTTCTTCGCTTTCGCTTTCTTCATTTCTTAATGCAAGACTCAGATGGCTATAACCATCCTTCGCCGCTGTCATCTTCGTTTACGAGAGAGTAGAACGTCCGTACTGACAGTTTCGCCTAGAAGGTAGGAAGCGACTAAGAAAAAGAAATTTAAAAGAGAGGAAGAGAAGAAGACTCGTGTTATGATAACGTTGATAACTTGAAATCACGATGAAATTAAACTGAAATGTCACGTCAGAAAAGTATTTGAATCTGTGCGTGTTTTCTTTTCAGATAAACGCGGACAAGATGGTTGTCGGAGAAGCAAGTATACATAATATAATGGGGGGGATGGAAAGCACGGGTGGTGTGCGTCTTCATAATCACAAGCGGAAGCTGAAGCAAAGGTTTGTAAATCGATTCTTATCGTATAATTCACTTTTCTATTTCCAGACAACAGATGCTTTCAAATGGCTTAAAAAAGAATGGAATGAACCCCTAAAGAATATTCCAATAATTGCCAACATTTATACATGTTGGAATAATTTTTCAAATTTTTCTGATTGATGATAGCTTGAGCTGAATAAAGTTCAATGACCAAGTAACGATTAATAGATAAATAACAATGTCTCGTAGGTTTGACATCATAAAGAAATTAGGACAGGGCACGTACGGTAAGGTGCAATTGGGAATAAACAAGGAGACTGGCCAGGAAGTGGCGATAAAGACAATTAAAAAATGCAAAATAGAAACGGAAGCAGATTTGATCAGAATACGGAGAGAGATACAGATCATGTCAAGTGTTCAACATCCGAATATTATTCACATTTACGAAGGTAACGTTTATAAAGTAATTATCATATTGTGATCGAAGTGATAGATGTAGGAGTAATCTTTTTTGAGCTAGTTAATCTTACGATATTAGCCTCGATTAAATTCTCCTTCTTTCTTTGTCTTTGTCTTATCTTGTGATAATTGTGATGAGTTGGAAACAGGAAAGAGAATGAATTGATATGCGTAGGTATTAGGTGTAGATACGATTGAGAAATTGACTTCAATGATATTGTGCTCTTGCCGGGGAGTGGGGAGGAGGCAGGCTTCGTCATCACCAAAATTCTTGAGAGGCAATCGTCTTATACTTTTACTTACAGTATTCGAAAACAGAGAGAAGATGGTCCTGGTTATGGAGTATGCAGCCGGAGGAGAACTATACGATTATCTGAGCGAGCGCAAAGTTCTAGGCGAGCACGAAGCTCGCAGAATATTCCGACAGATAGCCACCGCTGTTTTCTATTGCCATAAGCACAAAATCTGTCACAGAGACCTGAAGCTCGAGAACATTTTGTTGGATCAAGTCGGAAACGCCAAAATAGCCGATTTTGGTCTCTCGAACGTATTTGACGAGCAGCGATTGTTAAACACATTTTGCGGCAGTCCGCTATACGCAAGTCCGGAGATAGTTAAAGGAACTCCTTATCACGGGCCGGAAGTGGATTGCTGGAGTCTAGGTGTTTTACTGTATACGTTGGTCTACGGTGCTATGCCCTTTGACGGGTCCAACTTCAAACGTCTAGTCAAACAGATCTCACAATCCGATTATTTTGAGCCCAAAAAGCCATCCCGTGAGTATAACATTTGTATGCACGCGTGGCATTGACTCACACGATTCTAGAAAGTTCTAGGAAATAAAATAAAACATAAATAACGAGAAATTTTTGTCAACTTGTCGGATATTGAATTAGCATTGGACTCGATAAGCATACATCTCGTATTAAAGCAAAGCAAACTTGTAATTTATGAAATTTTTATTAAAGTAAGTAGCGACTCTCTATTCAACTCTCAATCCTTTGCTTCAGCCGCTTCGCCGCTTATAAAGGAGATGCTCACGGTGTGTCCTGGCAGACGTGCCGACATCGAGAAAATCTGTACTCACTGGTGGGTGAACGAAGGTTACGAGCAGAATTGTCTCGATATCGCCGAGGATTTAGCAGCTCAGACTCCAGTTCGATTGGATTTATTGCTCTCTTTGGTGCCACAGTCTGCCAGCGCAGAAAAATTGCTAGTGGGGGGCGATCAGCAGGCAGGCGGAGACGTCGCGAATAATATGTCTTCCGAAACGTTGGTGCCTACCAGATGTCATTCGGTTGGTAGCTTAATGGAGCTCGATCAGAATAATTCCGACAGGAGAATAAGAGAGCTATTGGAGGAAGAGCCGAGGTCTTCCGCGGCCGGAGACGCAAAGAGAAAACTGGAGACAACACCGTCGATGGACGAAACGGCCGCGGCAGGTGTGAAGAGGAAAGAGAGGTCTAGAAGGAAAGATAAGTCAGACGAGAGAGAGCCTAGAGCATATCTATACGCCCTAGGATCTTCGTCGAGGTAAATATATGTCTTGAAGTTATTTTTCTAGTTTTGTAATTAAGTTTCAATACCGATTAATACGAAGGGAGGGTAACAATGGACTATATTGTTGTCTTAGGCATCATTCGGCTCCAATTCCAAATTCTATTTCGGAGGAGACAATGGAGGTGGAACCAGCAGCCGTTGTAACTGTTCCTATGAGCAAGACTGTTGATTTTGATAAGTTAGAAGCAGCTTGTCTAGAGCTAATTGAAGAATCAAAAGAGAGATCGCCAAGTAAAGAGAGAAGTAAAACTCCGTTGAGAAGCGAATACGAACAGTCACGCGAGCCATTGTCTACCGAGAGCGTGCAGCAGATTGGTGAGATTGATCAGAAGGCGATTAGCGATGAGCGCGACAAGTTGCAACAAAAGCGTATCGAGTCTCCTAACAGTAATAACAATTTATACGGAGATGGAACGGTCGAGGGGACTGTTTCAGAGACCACGAATAAAGTGGCGAACGAGGTAGCGTTCGGCAAAAAATCGGGCGATCTAGAATCAAAAGTGCCAAATGAAAGCAACACGAATGTGAGAAACGAAGCGTACGTGTCGCGAGATACGCAGTCGGTAGAGCCGACGGAGAACGATTTTAAAAAGTTGAAGGAAAAGGCACTCTCCTTGGACTCTGAGCTATCGAGCGAGGTGGAGGCAAACGCTCCACCTGCTAAACTCGTCGAGAGACGGCGCTCCAAGATATTTGAGACAGCTGAAAAGTTCAATCAGCTGTCGTCTACCACGGAAAACGAGAAGCCTAAAAAGATATTTATTCCTGGCGTTAATGTGGGAGGCGCAAAGCGAGCTTTCGAACGAAAGGCCAGTCTCTCATCCACTGTGACCACTCCATCGCCTACAAAAGCCAGCGCGTCCAAAGTTATTATCGATGTGCCAACTAACAAGAAAGGAGCAAGCGAAAAGGACGAGCAGAAGCAGGCACTGGAAGATCGTGGTGATCGAGAGATTGTGGCCACCGAGGATAAATTGGATAAGCGAGATGAAGCGAAGAAACGTGCTATCGATATCATTAGTGGCGCGATCGGGAAACCTCCAATGCAGAAGAAGTTGAACGGCTCGCCACCTCAGATGTCGCCTCAGAGCCCTCAGGACTCGAAGAAGCTCGGACTGAAGATACAGGTTGCGCCGAATGACATGCGATCGGCCACGGTGTCGGTCTCCACTCCAATCGAGACGAAATTTGACCTTGATATTAAATCAACCGGACCAGAAGCAACGGTAAGTAGAAAACTAAAATGCTGTTGTTCATACGAGTCATCTTATCTCATCTCATCTCATATTATATTCGATTGTCTGTACGTTTCCTTTCGTTTTCTTTTTCCCCTAATAGATCACTAGTACGTCCGACACGACTGGTATCGAAAATTCGCCATTGGAGGAGCCTAAGATATCTAGTAAAATGGAAATAACGTTAAAGAGTGCGACGTTACCGAGACGAAAGACGAGCAAAGCTGAAATTACATTGTCCGGAGTCAGGCCACCAGAAACTGTAGCGTTCAAGTCCGAGGTGGAAGCTAAGATTGATGCTTTCCAGCCGCAGAAATTGCGCACGCAGAGATCGGAGGTAGCGTTTCCAGTTGCCGCTGCAGTGCCTCATGCAAACAGAAGTTCAAGTTTAGAACCGGAAGGTAGACCTAAGGCTACTGCACCGTCGCCGAGAGAAAGAATTATACCTATTCAGGTATATCGAAAGATCAACGTGTTTATCTTGAAAATTTAAAATTTTTCAAAATTTTTCGAGAGTTTAACAATTGACTTGAAATAAGTTTTTTCGATTTTTGTTCACATCCGTGAACAAAATTAAATGATCAAAATTAAAATTGTAGGTAGAGGCAGGACTTGAGCGTACGCCGTCGTCCACACCATCTACGCCTAAACCGCCAATGTCACAGAGATCAATGTCTCAACGATCAGAGTCTCTGTCTCGCCAATCGACCGCCGATTCAGACACGGACAGCGCTCTCGGTTCAACCGTGGGACCGGAACCGATCAGAAAGAGTCCTAGAGAGTACATAATTCCTATCGCGGTGGAGGGTGGCGGTTACGTTACTCCTAGATCGGGCAGTCTGGAACCGGAGAATCAGACTGGCGCGTCGACAAGTACGAATCCATCGAGGTCCCGATTTGTTAGACCAAGAAGAATGAGCTCTCTTTTGTCGGATGCTAGCGAAGACGAGTCTCCCTTCTCTCCGTTGCACGGGTAAATAATACTGTCAGTTTAATCTTTGTCGCTTTGTCAAATTCGATCTTGTAATAATTCGTTCTCGACAGGGAGGATTTGTTGCAAAGGCATATGCATCGATTGAGGAGTTCGCGGCCATCTAGGCAACCGTCCGAGCACGCCGATAGCTTGTCGTCAGGCGAGGACGATGATGATGACGGTTTCGAGTTATTGACTGCCGAAAACTTGTTTTCTACATTGCTGTCCAGAGTGCGAAGTCTGACGCAGCGACTCAACGTTGATGACAATCGATCTGCCGGTTTCCCAAGCAGTAGACTGTTTGGCAGACTCGGTTCCCAATCGTCGCAAGCGTTTTGGGGACTTAACAAGCCATTGTCCAGGTAAATACGCCAATTGTTGCATTTGTACAAGAAATATTCTCATCAATTTCCAAAGTTGTAACAATTAATATATCGCAGGCGTATCGAAACTTCCTTTCATTAACTTGGATTAACTTATTACCTAACAATAAGTATTGTATAACTCTTTGATAACAATGATAATTACGATGAGAGAGATGACGGTTTTATGCTTGTCTGTGCAAGCTACGAGAGCTATGTCGAAACACGGAACATGACTACGTGAGTCCAATTGTACAGAAAGAGATTATGATAGAGAACTTAGTATTAACGCGCCTGCTAGCTGACATACAAGTAATAGGGATCGCCGTTTAATAAAACGAAATACAGAAATTGCAATTGGACACACGCTGCAAGCAGGTTGAAAATTAGAATAGCATTCTTTATACGTGTGTACACCGTGTTTGTGTCAACCTAATTTCGCCCACTTTGGCTTAACCTGACTTGATGTGTCACTTCAGATACCCGAGAGTAGTGTACAAGTTGTGAAAATAAACGAGCCCGAAATACCTGCTATCGATACCTGCTATGGGCTGACATCCTTTGCTTCTTGCCAACACCTTTGCACATTGCCAGTACTGACACTTTTGCCTTCGTAGACTCCGGCTTATGTTGCACTCTCTCTCTCTCTCTCTCTCGTGTCATACAACATTTTTCACTGGATATGAACAGTTTCTTTCTCTCGCTTCTTTCGCTCCTTTCTAGAGAAAAAAAAACATATATATGTTTTATAATGAACGTAAATATAACCAGAATAAATTAATACAACTTGCCGTATACATTTACGTACAAGTGACGTTTTGTCGTTTTCTTGTGCGCACAGGCGGCTCTCGGAATCGCAATTTAAACATTCTCTGAATCGTGATGCGGATATATTTTCAAAGAGAGACTCCGCCAGTACTTCCAATCCTGGAACTCCAAATAGCCCTGGATCGCGCAGCACACCTTCCAGAGAAAGTTTCTTTGAAATCGGGAACAACACCTTGCCAAGAGGTAAGAGAGTATAGTCATATTATACAATTTAATGTGGTACCTTACGATGCGCGCGAGGTCGTAGAAAGTTACAAGTTACATGTAATGAAAGTGTTCATATGTGATTTCCTCAGCATTTAAACTATCTACGAATCTATTGTCGATCAAGGTCCACTGCAAATTGTACATATATTGAATATTTAATGTCGTAGAATGTTGATCCACATTTTCACAGAAGCCAGAAATTTTGCGACTTTTGCTTTTGTTTTTTTCCCCCTTTTCAATTTGATATATATTGATAATTTGATGGCGATCACAATTAATTAAAAGTACGTATGGTGGATGATAGAAGCTTCTGTGATTAAATCGCTGTGATCATCATGCTATTTCGTCACTGGTTAAACTTATTAGCCTTGTGAGAAAATGCTGGATGGTATTCAGTATGCATCTCTCCTAGTATCTAGCTGTTGTCGAGTCGTTGATAGACAGAGCACATCTTTTTGTTTACTTTTACCCTTATTGTTTCTGTCTTTTTTTTCTTACTTCTCTTTCCAATATGTTAATTTTTTGATTTCTTGCCTGACAATGTTTTGCAAATTTTGATACTAACACCCTATAGATTAATTAAATGGTTCATGTTTGGCACAAATGAGTATACGTTTGGAACAGATCTCTTGTGATTTACGGCTTTAGAAATTTGAATATTTAATTTGTGTAAGTAAGGAAAATTCTATAGAAATTGATATAATATTAAATAATGTTTAATTGCTGACACTTGCACATGTATAATAATTTACCTGCACGCGTGCGATAATTCTTGATAATCGGTCAGTATCTCCCCTCGAGGGAATAAATGTCCAGAATCCAAAGCAAGAGGAAAGGAATTATATAGAGCAATTACGACGAATATGCATTTGTTTATTTTTCAAATTACGAGAAATAATTTAAAGTTAATGTTATCCTCCTTTCCTTTTGTATTGTAACTCTATTGTTATCTCTTTTTTCAAAACGGAACGATCTACATTCACATTTCATTCTTGTCTCAATCTTCAACTTGAACTTTTCAAGTACAGACGTGTAATTAAGACTTGTTCTACAAGACTCTTTTAAAAATATAACTGAGGGATAACAAATGTCTTTTTACAAAACTATTTTTAGATCCTGCATTCTCAAAAGCATGTTTGCACGACCCAGTGTGTCCTCTGGGGCGCAACCTAATAATTTTGTTTATTTATTTATTTTTTTTCCACTTAAACTCTCATTTCCGTCAGTCTTTCATTCGAATCTATATAAAGCTGCAGGGTCTGTAAATCTGTAATACGGTGTTTGCAAATTAATATAATTTTTAATACAAAACATATGTATATGTTTGAACATTGAGAATAGCTAATAAAATAACAAATAGGATCTGTCCCCAATAAATGAAGGAAACACATAGAGTAAATAGCAAGCTCACTTTGCCTGACATAGAACCTTGTAATATGCCATAGTTGTTGCATAATGCACTGCTGCTGTTGATCTTTATTATCTCATAACATCGTAGTAACAGTTTCTTCTTTTTCATTCGCCTAGTGTACATAAAATTTTGGAGCATGACTGCACACATATCCATATACAATGTACAAGAGTCTCAATTCCACTATTTCCAAGACAGAAATCCATGTTTAATTCAAATTCATGCATTAATTTACGTCTATCGTCGACTCTTCAATAAATAATTATTAAAATAATTGTTTGTTAGCACTCTTGTGTGCATATCGGAATTTTGTAGTAAAAGTTTTATAATTTTTCGATTTGACTTGAACTTTTAACGACAGGGACTTCTAAAACGACCTTTCTTTCTCTCTTTCTTGTTTTTTTTTCACCTGTGAGAAAATTTAATCGATATAACGTAAAGTAGTTTTTCTGTTTTCCTAGTCTCAATGTCGTTTGTAAAAGTGTAAGAAAAATACAGAGTACATACAATAAGTATGCAATTGAGCAACAGATGAATGTAAATCGGTAGAAAAAAAAAATCCAAAGAAGACCCTGTTCGATATAACGTACATTACAAATCTCATTGGCAGTGATGTCGTATTCGGCCATTAAGTTAGCAAACAATTATTGTCGAAGATGTATTGTAAAAAAAATCTACAAGTAGCGTCACGTTTAGTGACACGTTGATTGACGGTTTTATTGACGGTTGTTGCAGCGACCGTGCGAGTGACTCTACGTAGGCGGGCTGACGGTAATCCCCAGTAGACAAAGCAAGTTAGGTAGTAATATCTTGTATGCCTAATTCGAAGTGAATGTGACGCCAGTAAAGTCGCACGTAGTCCAATTATACTTCTGAGAGTATAAGAGAAAAAGAGAAAGGAATCTTTCGCCGTTCGGTCCGCGATGTTTCTGCAAAGTGTACTTGGATCTATCACATAGAGTCTCTGATCGCAGCGATGCATCAATGACGGCAATGACGGCAATACAATTTCCCTCACATGGGGATGGGAAGACATTCTCGCAATCATTATAATGATTTTGCCTGTGCGCAACAACGCTCGCAACAAAGCTCGAAAACAATATACACCTTTAACACTTTTTGTCACGTGCGTGTTTTGAACGGAGAGACGGAACATCCTCCTGTTCGCGAGTCTCTATAAATCTTGGGTTACCTTTGGTATGATTTATTCTCGAGTGTATAGAGATATATAAATATATATTTGAATAAAATAATATATACAAATATAGAAATAGAGATGAAAAAAAAGTACACGAGACAATGTACATATTGAACCGATGGCGAGTGAGGTGCGTATACCTGTATAGTTTTAAGCATATACTTGACCGTACTTGAAGGCTCCGATATTAGTGAGTGACGGCTATAAACGTGATGCAACATTGGGCAGCATTGGAATAAGTCATACCGAACCCGCGCACTCGCGAAAATTGTTACTAGTTAAGTTACTTACTTGTTGCCATATTCTACAAATTTCAGAGTAACTTTGTTATACGAAAGAGAATTATCTATGTGACATTGTTATTTGAAAAAAGGAGAAAAAAAAAGTGAAAATGATTGTATACTTGCAAGCGGAAGCTAACCTTTGTCTGAGATGGCTGATATTTGTTGTGTTTTTAAGAGTTTAAATAACAGCGTTTTTATTACTTTATATTGTCTTCGCATGCTTTGATGTAATCCATATATATATGTATATATATATATATATTTGTATGTGTGTGTATATATATATATATATTGTATTTTTAATATTATATCCTATATTTATGCACTTGTTGTCCCGAGTCTACTCATTTAACATACTATGATTTAGAAATGTATCGAGTGATAAGTTTATTTATTCTACAAGACGTAATTTTAATACTATTACCGATTGTATTGTTATTTGTTATACTTGAAGTTTATAATTGTTTTCCCGCGGATATGTAAGACGTGTCTTTTTAGTTGCATGGTCACTGTTAAATGAGTACACACTTGTAATTTTCTGTATTAATACCTAAATATAAAAAAAGAGATATGGTACGTATACACGCTATTGCTAGTTTCGTTAAGGTATATTTTCAAGTAACTGTCGTTTGTACATAATTTTCTCAAGACTTTTGAAATTTTCCACTATTCAAGTCATTGATACCCTATAGAGCGTAAATAGTAAACGTTTAGAGAGCTTTTATGACTTGAAAATATACATTGACGTATGAATACAGTTGCACCACGTATAGCCACGTATACAGGAGAAGACGTTTAAGAAGACATCCAGTGTAATTTGACAAAATTTGAGAGAGAGAGAGAATGTGTGTGAGCATGTGTGTGTGTATGTGTGTGTGAGAGAGAGAGAGGGGATGTCTCTTCTTATTTATTACATTTTTCGACAAATTTTATAAAAAAAAAAGATTTATGTATGTAGAAATAAAAGAGTGAAAATAATAATATTACGAGTATTTTTATGCATACATCCTACAACACAACAAGCAACAGGCAACAAGAACAACATTGTCCAATCCAATCACATGTGCAAACACATACATGCGGACACACACCCATGCGGAATATGCATAGATTCTGTCTCGATTGCTTTCAGATAAGGTAGAAGAAGCGCGCGAGGAAGACATGGAAGCGGAAACTGCGGCGCTAATGAAGAAAGAGGCGCAAGAATCTCTGGAGCAGAATTTCACTCCTAGCTTGGCACGTAGATTGAGTAGGCAATTTATCGAGCAAACCCGACAATCCGTACCGCGTTCACCATCCTCTGCGCGCGACAGCAACAGGTATTACCAGTCGCCGACAAGAGACTTGGCGGCAGAGCCGAGTCTGGTAGGGCCGAGCGAGGTACACGCGAAACAGTCCGAATACAGAAGCGGCGCGGTTGATCATCGGGGCATCAGAAGGACCAACAGCTTACTAGAGCCCGGCAAGTACGATAATTCGAGGCGGCACTCACCGCGAACAAGTATCAGCCTGTTTGACGACAACGACTGCGATGACAGGCTGTTGCCGCCACTACCGAGGCATATTATGACGCTCGGTCGCAGGTACAAGGAGTCGGTTGGTACAAACGCGAGACGAGACAGCTTTTACGGTTACAGAACGGACAAGATTCAGGAAGAGCCCGGCGACGATGCGTCTACGTCCTACCTGTCCGGCTGCAAAGAAGCTGCCACGAACGTCGCGGAGAACGATCGCTCCGTATCGGAAGGTACCTCAACATCCGTATGCAACTCGAATGCCAATTCGATGGACAATACCACCATCACTACTTCAAGCGTATCGGCCAGATCCCGCGAGGTCTCACCCACCGAATCCTTCTCGAATCTGGGTGAGTCGAGCTACAGCAAGTCCGACATCTCCAAGAGTTTCGAGAACCGATTGCTGGCGGCAGAGAATCTAATCAAGGAGTCGAAATTGAAGAATTTGCAACAATTCAATCCGAATCTCAGCTGCAATTACAAGGATACGGACAAGTGCGACAAGGAGACCCTACGGACCACCTCGGATCCATTGTCATCGGGATGCAACTCCAAGAGACGCAGTTGCATCCCGAGTCTCAGATTACGTTCGGATTCGTTGAGCAGAGACTCGAGCGTGAGCGTGGACCGCGGCAAGTCGTTGGACTCGTCCGACGCATCAGGCGTTAATCAGGAGAGATCGATTCTGAGCAAACTTTTCAGAGGCACCACCATCGGCAAGCAGGACGATCCAAAGGACAGCAATAGGAATCAGAAGCCGAAGCATCGTATCTCGCGCTTCTTGCGACCGGACTTTTTCGATACGCCGCGAGAAGAGAGCCAGTATGTGAAGGAGAAGGAAGCACAGAAAGCGGCGGAAAACGAGCGCCGAAAGTCGCGGTTCATGAGACGAAAAAGCGAGAGCAAGGAGCGCAAGGAAGACGGAGGTTCGAGGGACGAAAAGATCTGCAAGGAACTGAAGAATGAGATGAATGCGCTGCAAAAGGATAAGCTGGACAGTGCCGTTTCCTTCGAGGACAAGTCCAACAAGGAGGACAAGGTCGAGCAAGGCTCCTCGAAGAGTAGTTTTCTGCATTCGTTGGAGAAGAAACTGGAGAGGTTGCGCTCAAACGACGAGACGACGACGACGACAACGGCGAAGCCGACGATGAACGGCAGCGTGAGGGAACGCGGATTGCGTGAATGCTCCGCGCCGCCCGTCGAGTGCCCAACCACCGACTCGAGCTTGCCCGAGGTGAAAAGAACCTTGAGCGAGGAGGACCTCTCGCGTCGCGGAGGATCCAGCAACGTCGACCCAAAGGGCGTGTCGTCCAAAGGACGAGTGACGTCGGTGTTGGGACTGTTCAAGACGAGTGCGGATACCAGCAAGCGGAACGCCAACGGCGGCAGTCGAATGCAGAATGCGATCGTGAGTAAATTGAAGAGAAGCCCGCCCAAGTGCGTCAGGCCGGCCGAGTCATCTTTCGAGGAGGACGCAACCGCGACGAGTAAAATACCGACGACGAAATTCGCCAGAGCTGACAATAAACCGACCAAGAAGCTACCGGAGAACAAGAAATCGCCGGAGAAGGTAATGGGCGAGTCCAAGAGATCGCCACCTAAGGAAAAAACGAAGGAGAAGGAATCGATCGCCGCTAAGGAGAGGAAACCTTTCGTGGAAAAGCAATCGGGGAGAGAAGTCAAAAGAGCTGCTCTATCCTCGGATTCCTCGGCCTCGTCATCCGCGGATAAAATCAAGCTGGATAAAGTGGACTCGCCGAGGAGAAAGTCGTCGGATCAGCTGGAGTCTCCGCTCCGGAAAGTCGTGGAAGATGGGCACGTTCAAGAGTCCGTTGTCAGTAGCGAGGATAAGAAAGTGATCAAAACCAAAAGAAACATTAGCTCCCTGGTAAGTAGGAACGAGCCCACCAAGGTCGACAAAGGCGAGGATGTCGATAAGAGAATTAAGAAGCTGGTCAAGTCGAAGGAAGATGTAGGCTGTGGTAAGGATGAGATCGACGGCTCGAGGAAGAAGAGAATAGTGCGCGTCGTGAGGAGAGTCGTCAAGAAATCGTCCGACAGTTCCGAGGGCAAATCCGATGAGAAGGGAAAATCCGCGAAGCCGCTGACGAAGAAGGAGACGAAAAGCGAGAAGGTGGAGAAGAGTCTCGAAGGTTCGAATGTCACGGCCACGAGAGGAAAGGAAGGTTCGATCGAAGGAAATGATAATGATCAGACTGGCGCAAAATCCTCCAGCTCGGGCTCGAAACGGGCCAAGTCGACGGACTTGCCGGCAAAGCCCAGGGAAAGCCCACACGCTGCGGAGAATACAAATACGAAGCCGATGCTGACAACTGACAATAGTAAGGAGATTCGAAATGATACAGCCGCCGCGTCGGCCAAATTCGATGTAAACGCATCGTCTGTCTCACAGAAATCTTGTCCAAGTTCGCAAGGCTTCGTTTCGAGCACTCTGCCTACAGAGAGAGATACCGCGACTCGGAACGACTCGAGGTTTACTGTCTCTCAGCCGGAACAGTGTATTCGGCCGAGTAGGGCGAATCTGAAACTCGATTTGACCAAGATACCGCAACACACGTTTAGAAACACCACGCCGAAGAGAGATCTCGGCTCGCCTAGATCTGATTCACCTAAAGCGAATCCCGCCGCCGTTCCGTCTGTCGGATCGCCTAAAACGGCGGACAAACTGATGGAGGGTCTGTCGCGGATGACGCACCACGCCAACATTACCGGCAACAAGATAATCATCGATAAGCCGTTGCGAGCGAAGGATGTCGCTGAACTGAAGCGAGAGGTCACCGAATGTGCCAGGATCATAGAGAATCACGTGGAGTCGCGAGACGCGAGCTCCAGTCAGCTCCAACCAACAGAGATTGTACGACAGGACGAGTCGAGAGAGATCAAGCCGAATCCTTCTCAAGGCATCGACGACCTTAGCCACGGTGGAGCGGGGACCAGAGAGCCACCGGACGATTGCGTCATCGGGGACATGGTCTCGCCCGAGGAGCCCGAAAGTTTCGATTCCTGGTCAATCTGCTCGGCTGACTTGAATCACAATCGCGGCGATCTGCACTCCCCGACCTCACCGTCGTACGCTCTATTTTTGCGTGGCGACAGCTCGGAATCGGTGATAGATCGAATACGAAGACGCAGCTTCTACTCGAGATTCAACGATCGAAAGAGGCCATCCTTAACGGCACCGCCACCGGGAATGAGCAGCGTGACTCTGCCTAGAAGATTCAGCTTCAACAGTTCTAGAGACAGGGAACGCGACAGATTTTACAATTATGGAGTTCCCAGGACGAGGTAAATTCATTCTTCGCTTCTTTTTCGCCCTTATTTACAATTATCGTAAGTATTAAACATTCATCAACTAGACGAAATCTGAGCAAGACAAACGACTAATCGCGAGTTGCGTTTTCAATTTATATATAGTTTCATCAGCCGAGAGTTTCCCTACCAATCGATATTATTCCGCGTAAAAGTAATTTTAAAATGTTTTGTAGGACAAAGGACAAAAGTTACATTTTATACGGTGACGATGAAATGTCCTCGAGAAAATCGCCGATCGAACGAGAAAGATTCAACAGCGACACGTTGAACATGTCGTACGGTCATCAGACGGAGGCGAGAACCCACTTTGAGCCTTACGGTAGTGGCTTGCCGTCTTCCTCGCACGATTCCCTCAGGAGATACGTGAGATCCCCGACGCTGGATCTCGTCGCGTCTCGCGTCAAATATCACAGCACGGACGTCATCGCGGACAACGATCTCGCTGGAGTTCCCTCGTACAAGAATCCTATGTCGAGATCGTTTCTGAGTGACGGCGCAGCGGACTCTTCCTATTATGGTAGAGGCACGTCGACTTTGCCGAAAAAGTACGGCTCCACCGTCGGTGGTCTACAACCAAAGAGCGTAGAGTATTACGAGGAGATTCTGTCACCGAGCAATCCCAATTACCTGTCACCACGCGACACCTGTCGATCGCCGTTACTGGATATCTATCTGAGCAGATGCGAAAACGGATGTAATCACAATGGCAATTTGGAGCAGTTTAATCAAGCCGATAAATCAAGAGTCTACACGGATGCGGAGATTGCCGATAGGGACAGTAAGCTGCTTGGTGAGCAGAAAAGGTATATATAATATGTATATATATGTTAGCCATGATGAAAAGCCGAGAAAGGAAAGAGAGAGAGTACAGGCCTCCATCCATTTAGCCGCCTAAAATTGAATTCTCTTCAATTTTATTCCAATTATCGAGCAATCAACCTTAAAACTCATCTTTACTATCGTCAATCTCATCTTCAACGAATAATCATTTTCAACAATTTCTCTTAAATTTTTCGTCCTGTTTAAGAATTAGCACTGTTGTAGTTGTAACAGCTGCACAAAGAATTTCTCTTTTTCAGGAATACAATGCAACGTTTCAGCGAAACGAGAGATATATCCTCGACAGCTGTGGATATCCTGCCAAATATATCTGTTACCGAACGGAATTGATTTAATTCAGGCAAAAAATAGTCTTATAAGAAGATAATATACCAAATACATTTTATTACAATGATTTTATAATATATCGATTCGCATAAAAAAAATTGTCTCGCGCTTTTTCATCACGGTGAAAAAGTCGCGACGACAATAAAAGTGGAACGATAAGAATATCATTAAATGATTGAATGAATATACATCATATTAAACGCTTAAAGTTTGAGAATTACTGTTTTAGACGCGGTTTAAAATACTTTTTCGCGAATTCTCTAATGTCTGTCTGAATTCGCGATGAACTTTGTTCAACATCTTAAATTTACCAAAAGTACGATAGAAAATATTTCAACTATTTTTCATCGCACAAATCTTTAAACTTTTTCGACATGAGAAAATGCAATTTATATTAAGCACTTTGTCTTTCATATTTATAGAAATATAATTCTACGAGTTGGCAGAGCTGCTCCTGTTATATCGCAACGACAAGATGCGAGAAAATCTTGCCATTTATTTCGTCGGTCTAACTTGCGTTCCAAAGCATCAATTCAATAAATTTGAATAGCGTGTCATAGG